>JANHGO010005031.1:0-23747 GCA_024606505.1 Aquila spilogaster
CGTCCACACCGCACCGCACAGCCCAGGGTGGTGGCACAAGTTCAGGTCCTCAGCACAGGATGGGGCACTGCACGGCGCTGAGGCTGCTCTCCCTCCCAGCAGCGTGAAATACGGTGGGCATGGTACCACACCAAACCACAGCTGTGTGCTCACGGCCTGGGCTCGTTGGATCAGTGCAGGTTCGGTGAACATTCCAGCAGATCTGCTTACCTACCATGGGGAGTTCTTGAGAGCCAGGAGCCCAAAATACGCAGGCAATAACCTCAACGTTTTGCGAGATCCCCCTTTTTAGCATAAAGGTTGAATTCTCCAGCTGCATTTTTACAGTCCTGTTGGATTTGGTGTTTGCCGGTGTAAGAGGGCACCAAGTCGTGCAGCACACAGGCAGCTCTCGGTGCGATGCTGCTGTGTCTTTCTTCCCACCCTGAGGGGAATACCTAAAACGAGGGAGGGGACTGGTGGCCTTGACGTGTCGGTTTGTAACAGGGTGACGAGACCACGTACAGATGTCTGCAGTACGGACGTTTGATGAATCCTACATTTGGTGACTAATGGTCAGGCTCCCGCCGTTGCAAAGCAAATAAGGCATATGCAAGGACTAGTTGCTTTGTCTGCCGTGTCATTTCTCCAGTATGATCATGTGCAGTACCAGCCACCACAATAACTGAACTGAACTGCTAATAAGCCTTAACACTCATCCTGCGTTAAGACTTGTTCTCTGTTCACTTGGTTTTGGCCTACAGAACATTTTCCACATGCCCATTTCATTATCAGCCATGCTGTTTGTAATCCATCTGCTTACTTTAATAGGATTTAGTTGTCAAATAGGATTCCTTTTAATTTATAATCAGTATTAGCTTCCTTAACATCTTGCTGTTCTTTGTTAGCTTCATCAAAATTGCTTAAGGGTTGGTGTGGGTTTGGACTCGTGGTGAGGACCCCCTACGTTTTGGGGTGTCCATGTAAGTGGCTGGCTACGTGCAGGTACCGTGGCAGTCCAGGCCTCTCTAGAAGTCTATTACTAAATACAAGTGTCTAATACTGTTGGAAGCATGCGGATGGCTGGAAAATGTGGGGCAGGGAGATATCGCACCGGGCTGTTGAAGAGCGGTGCTCTTCTGGAGCACCGACTGGGGATGCTGGGGGTCCCCAGAGCTTCTCAGATGGCAAGAGACCCCGACGTGTACGCCGGGACATCGATTCCCTCGTAGCCAGCTGGTCATGCCCTGGATGTGGTCTCAGCCACCCGGGCAGCAGAAAATACCACCTTCACCGGCAACAGGCTTCTAGGTAGCACCATGTCGTCCTCATCCGGGCCTTCGCCTTCTGGGTTTTTTTGTTATTTTCTTACTGCATTTAGGGGATGCTATCCAAAGCCTTTACTTGTCAGTGAGATCAAAAGCATAATCACATCACTTCTTTCTGTTAGAAAAAAAAAACCTTATGCAAATAGTCGTCAGTGAGGGGTTTTTTTTGCTTCATATGTATGTGTGTTTATTTTACGAATGCATATAAGGCTCACTTTTCATCCCAGGTCACCACACCGCACAAGGCTGGTCTTAACTTTAGCCTAATGTCATCAAACCTTCATTTCCTGCCTATAGCTGCTCTTATGCTGAAGTTTAATAGAGGCTTTTATGAAATTTTTGAGCACAATGGGGATAAAAATAGGCTAAGCACAGGATGTTCATCAGGACTTCTTTGTAGAAGAGCCTGAAGCTGCTACCTCTCTCTGGATCCCCATTGTTTCCTAACTTCATCCCTTCAGGGGGAGATGTATCCTTAGCCAATTGAGGAGAGGGAAAGCATGCTGCTAGAGGAAGTATCTTACTGTGATTTCTCTGCGTGAAAAATATGTTTTGTTCACTGTGATCCTTAGCTTTCATGGAGCGGAGTAAGGATAGGATTATAAAATCCACCTGTCTTCAACTGCCTTTTGCTAGAGGGATGACATACCGGAAGCCTATCTGCTATCTATATATGAATGCCAAAAATATCTAGGTCATATTAAGCTCCTGATTATGTCTCTATCCTTTCCTTGAGAGTTAAAATTGATCTTAATTTACGTCACCTCCAAAGCTTTTGTCAGGGGAAGGTTTTGATAAATTTAAGCAAAATTCCCTTAAATAAAACTGGAGTTGAACTCATTTTGCTTAATTAGCACTTTTTTTAACATCAGGGAATAAAAGCAGAATGCAGAAAGACTGCTTTAATAGATTGGAAATTATGAGCATTTTATACTGTGTAGCAGGACTTTGTGCAACTACAACCAGCAGGCTTAACAGCTCAAACTCCCCTGACTTTGAACACTGAAAATGCTGTTAAATTATTACACTTAGTCTCCACTGGCAAGGACATTTAGTGTCTGAAACCTTTACCAAACCTCAAAGCAGTTGACAGCAGATAGTATAACGAACAGAACAAAGAGAAATCAGGATTTTAAAAACAGCAGCTATGAAACTTGAGCCAAAATTAAAACTTTTTTAAATTTCTCTGGTAGAAGCAAATGATAACAATTATCACTTCAGGCTGAAGGAAAACATATCAAATCTATTTCAAGCATTTTAATCCCTCATGAAATGAAGTGCAAAGTACAGACAGCATTCAAAATGCAGGGAAGGAAGTAAAGAATGTAGTGCTTGTTTTATACAAAGGCTCAGTGGTTAAATATAAATTGAGCCAGAGGCAGACAAAGAGAGAAAGATGGATGGAGCGGAGGTCAGGGCATTCATCTGGGACGTGTAATACCAGGGCACCGGTTCCTACCCCAATAACCTCTTAGGTATTGAAGAGGAGTTGCATTGACAAGAGCACCCTTATATTACACAGCCTGGTGTTTAGCCACTCCACGGAGGTAAGAAATGTAGGTTCACATCCACTCTGGTTATGACAGGAATAAGAACTGGATTTCACATATTCTAGGGATTGCTTTAATCTCTAGACTTTGGGCAAAACATGGGAACATGAGCAACGATTCTTTCTTCTCTGTCATGGTTTCATGCATGCAAACCACCCGTTTTTCAGTATAACCTGTTCTGCTGGTTCAAAAGCCTAGCTATTAACATTTACTAAAATGTCAACTTTATGTACGGACTCTCCAAAATGGAAAATATTTATGGGTGTTGTAGGTAGAATTAGTGAAACTTTCAGACTGTGATAATGATTAAACCTTGATGGTATGTACACCAGCTTCTGAGAGTCAGCTAAAAAAGAAAAAAGACAGGTGTAGGTGGGGGAAGATTATGTCAGTTGAATTTGGGTCTGCTTTTAAAATATTGGATTTCCACAAAATCCAATAGGAATACGCTTCATTCACACGGTAGAAAAATATGGTTTATCTAGTGTCCTGTGTGAGTGTTAGATGGAGAGTCTACATCATATCACACCACGTCTCTGACCCCCCCAAGAGTTTCCCCTGTTCCTGCCATGGGACCTCAGCGTGGTCTCCGTGAGCTGCCGCCGTTCCTCTTGGCTCTTTACTTTCGTGGCCGGGAATAACTTGGAGTAGCAGCTTAAAACGCTGCCACCCTCCTGCCAAGAAGCAGCCCGCGAATCTCAGCCGTGTTGCATTTCCTACACTCACAGCTAGTCAAGGTCAAGATGTCCTAAATGTTTACAGGAGATCACTGATGAATGGAGAGCTGTTCAGACATGCTGAATTGCAGATAGCTACTTTAACTGACTTAATTAGAACATGTTCAGTATAAATGCTGCGTGAAGATGAATTTTGCTTCTGCTAGCAGCTAAGTGGTCTTTATCTAGAGGCTAAATAGGTTGGAAAAAAATTGAGATATGGACAAACTTCAAATAAATCATAAAAGGAAGGTGAATAAATGGAGAACTGAGTGCAAGATTGAAATACACACGGTGTTTCGACAGTATACATATATACCGTGTACTCCTATGGTAGTGTCAATTTTCCAGGTCAAGCGGAAAGAGTTATGAGAGAGTTTGACCCAGTTATTGCTGAGACCCTCTGAGGCAATTCAATATTGGATTACTGCTAGTAAAGGGCATACAAAACAAAATACAATCTTTCTGCTAATTGCAGTGAGCCTGCAAAAGCAATATTTTTACCATAATAAAGAAAGCCAAGTGTTATTCAGGACTTTTGGATTCTACTCAAGATCTGTCACCAACAGCAGATGCCAGTAATAAATACAGACGCGTTTCCAGAAATGCAGTAAATATGGAGGTATGCTCTGTTTTTCCCATCAGATCTATTTTAGAATAGGATATATACTGTAAACAAAAGGAAATAGAGTATTTTAGGATTCTTCAAAGACACACCTGGAATTTATCAATCAGTTTTAAATGTCTTGTTGTTGTTTCTTTTCCGCCCGCTCGCTCAGATAACACAAATCCCTGACAACACCCCCTGCCTCCCCAAATAAGCAGAGTGCTGAGAGAGGTATGGAGGGTCTTTGCTCTCAATGGCACTGCAATAGTTTCCTTTCATTTATTCCTGGAATACAGAAAGATGGATCCTTTGTTAGAGCAGCAGGGTGCAATTTCACTGCATCCCGAAATTTTTATGGAGACCACTTCTGTCTTTTATGTTTTTTCACTGCAGGAGAAGCTGCCCTATTTCAGTTCTTCCTTCCAGAAAGAAAGGGATCGGGCCCTGTAGCAAACTATTACATGGGAAGATCCTGTTTTAAATGCAGACTTCCTCTTTTATGACAAATTATTCCTGTCTACTCTACCAAGGACACAGAAACACTGGAGAGACGCTTGATAGCATTCATCTCGCCTAACCTGAGGCATCTGCCGGGTAGATGTCTCCACTTAAGCTAGACTAGGGTTCCCTTCCTAGACTAATTCATGGAAACATGCATTTCTAGTTCATGAGTCATCTGATCTGGTTTGGATGATTACCTTAGGACAAGATGAATCACAAGGGAGAAGGGCTCATTTCTCTCTGCTGATAAGAAAAAAGTAGCTGGGAGAATAGCTCTGATGGACACATCTCCTTTGTAGATGCCTACGTTTAGGTGAGGTGAATTGCACCCTGTGAATCGGAAAGATCAGGTATTAGTGTCTGGCACTAATTCCATGAAATATCAAGGGCAACCCACTTTGCTGAGACCATCTAGACAGTCTGATGTTTGACAGTGGTTGTTGGAGTTCTGTCAAAAATTTTCTGGTGGGGTAAGGCTCTGCTTTCTCTGTGTGTATTACTCCAAACAGGAGAAGAGTTAGCCTACTAAACAAACTTCCAGGAAAAAGGGTTTTTTTGGTTTAGTGCTGAGGTTAATCTATTGTTTTGTGATTTTTAAGGAAATCTTGATGCTTAAATGCTGTAATGAAAACCTGCAAGAATATTGCGCTAATAAAAACCACACAAAAAAATTAATTTATGTAGCCTTATTCCCGAAAGTCTAGCTATACCTCTCAAATCATTAGTGCAGAAGAAAGCATTACAATTTTTCCTTGCTCTGTCTTAAAGACTGTCATTTTGATGTGATTTTACTACTGAGTTCTACAAATTGCTGCTACTTACTTTAAATACCACATTAACTAGAAGGCCTTGTAGCTTTCGTGAAAAATACAGGATTACAATATTGCTGGGAGGCCCTGTCTCAGCTGCCTGGGAGTTTTGAATGAAACACAATAATTCCGCACGCCTCACCATTTATATGAACTAAGGCTCTGGGAGATAGCCACTTGACCAACTGTGGGCAGGTACCAGTGGTGTTACTCAAGTATTAGCTGCATATTAATAATCCATTAACAAAAACCGCATGATCAGCCAGCACTCGGGGAGATCGAGAGGGCGTGTTCCAAAAAGCACGATTTGAAAAGCTCTTTTCTGCTCTTTGAACATATGCGTAGAGAGCAACGTCGCTCCTCGGTTCCCGTACGTCGCTGGGGAAGGACTGTGAGAGCACACACAAACCCGGTGGCCCTGGAAAGCGTATGCTCCAGGGAAAGAGTCCTAATTCAGCCTACTATACATATCATAATTTACCGAAGTAGTCACCATTCGGATCACAGCATTTAGATCAGGGGGTCTCAGTAAATTCTGCAATAGGTGCAAAACTGAACCGGGAGTAGGAACTGCAGGGATCCACGAGAGCATATTAATGCAGCGGGGAAGTCAGTACTAGGGAAAACATGTTATTTCTAAATGTACAGCTTTCATGTACATTCAAGGACATCAAAGACTTATCTCTGATTCTGAAAACGTATTGGGATTAAAATAACATTGAGCTAAATTAATACTATTGGTATTAATAATGGTAATAATACAAAAAAAGGACACAAATCCCTCTGCTCTAAATTTATTCAGCTGTCTTTGAAAAGATGCATGCACCCTTATTAAAACAAATGTATTCCATTTTCCCATCAATTTTGCTTCTGTTTTTTGCCCACTTGTTTTCTTTAAGAAAAATTCTGGCATTCCTATTTAAAATCATGTAGCTAACTGCATCGTGTATCCAGCTGATACAAACGCTTATAAATTGCCTGTGATGTATTCACTCATGATGCAAAACACCCAGGTATTAGATGAGAAAACTATTTTCATTCTTTGTATAAAGAAGTCACTATACAAAGTATTTTTAATGAGGCATTGTCCAGTTTTGAACAGATCCATAGGTGAGGCTTCATGAAAAGATATTGCAGCAATTGAAGACCCTACTACATTAAGAAGACCTTTGTAGAACTGTAAAGCTAATCTTGGAAAGACAGTGAAATTGAAGTTTCAGACCCATACATAGCCCTAACTGTTATTCTTAACACCAGAGAGCCTGTCTGTCCCTCAAAAACTCCTCCCCGTGAACCCTCCTTGGCGAACCAAATGCAACACCTCTTCCAAATGACAAGTGCCTACCACAGAATGCCATTTCCCGCAATTTAAATGAAGTGTTACAGGCTGCTTTGTATCAGACAGATATGGGATACCAGCTGAGCACACGGTTATCTCCATTTCTACGTGACGCTTGTTGACAGCACAGCACTTCTGTCCCGGCTGTCGCGTAGGTTCCATGTATGTTCAGAGCCCTCCTTCCAGCATAAATACGTTCAGCTCATCCGTGTTTAATCCTTTCAGGTATCCTCCTCCCCGTCCCTTGTCCGCTTCCTGAAATATCTTAAATATATACTCTGAGCCTGTGAACTCTGATATTATGCCTCAGTCAGTCACTGATACAAGTTAAATGAAGTATGAATAGAAGGTAAGTGGGAGGTAATAGGATGGAATTAATGTCATTTTGGTGGATCTTGATTTCCAGGCATCAAACCTGTGTTTCAGTCTCTAATGCCCTGAAAAGAAAAGGTCCTGGGTGGACACAAACGTTACGTTACTGCTTAAGACAAATACAGCAGGAAGACATATTACTATTAAATCCTTTATTGATTCATTTAATAGATAAAACAATTCAACTGTTTCTCAACTCTGAAAAAGCCGTACAATGCATCCCATCTGATCCTGATTTATTGGTATTCATCCCTCCCAATATGTGTGGAGTCCTTTTGGCAGGGGCTGAGGTTCTCTCATCTGTTGTATCCTGATGCACATCTGCTCCGAAGTGTCACATGTAGGTCAGGCACAGCCAGAGCCACAGACAAATCGTACGAAGGCAGATGGTTACCAACTGCATTCTGGGCGAGAGTTTGGCTGAACAAGGTAATCGCTTGCTCTGCTCTCGGACATATTCCCCATTTCTCTAAAGTTTTCCCCACCATTTTTTAAAAAATGGTGGTAAACTCTGGACAAGGAAGATATCTCTGCTGTGTGCTGCAACTTATCATGGCCAAAACCCTTTGTTATTTGCCAGAGCTTTAGCAGCATCATATAATTTAGCTATAAATTGTTCACATATCGCTCTTCAGAGAGGTCATAAAGGGGGCCGTTTTTTTGATAAAAAAGAATTGGATGGAACCCTTCCACCCTGATCTCTAGTGTAAATGTTAAGCACATCACTCACACCTAATCCAAAATTAATAACATAGTCTATCAATACCACTGCTGGAGTTCGCCTCTCTGTTGCTTCCCATGTTTTATTATCTTGACAGTTTTTCTTCACAGCAGCATAATAGTATACCCCAAAACGTTGGATCATGCTTCTATTTTAAATGTGGAACAAGAGTTCTGGCTAAATATACTAATTTTAAATTACTCAATAACCTGAATATGAAGGTGGTTTTGTTTCAATTAGGATGCTGCTTGAGGTTTTGGTATTTGGGGATTTATTTCCAGTGTCTACGTGATATGTTTAACAATACTAATGATGAACTGATAATTATATCTTGGGCTATTGTGTGATGTCTAAAAAGTGACGGGTGTTTACCCTGTAAATCTTGAGTACAATTCTGTATCAACTAGCGATTATTTAGCTTCAAGAAAGACTACTACAATTAAATGATCAATCATATGTGAAGATTAATGCTAGTTTCATGGTCATTGTCCTTTTCTCCAGAGTCATCTCTATTGAGTGAATAAACTGGTAGAAAATAGTTTCCCCTCACCCCCTATAAAAATAGTTCCCATTTTGTTGATATGTAATGTGCTATTGAAATAATATTTCAGATGAATATTTATAGGCATTTCTGTTCTGTACACATACATTGATTGGATTCATCTGCACTGTGCAGACATGCACATTTCTTGTTGGCTAATGATAATAGTAATTATAATAGCAATACTAATACTGTTCTTCTTTGCAAGGCATGTTGATATCTCTGGGTGGAAAGTGCCATGGAAGATGAAGGTAATATATAGTTACATCATATATATTACATCATACAGGTTACTATCTTGTTATACGATTAGTGTTGTAAGCACTGTTGTTATATGATGTTATTACAACAACAACAGTACCTTATTTCAATAATTTCTCAAAATTTGGGCTTCTTAGATATGGTAATACTCTGAATATTTTTTGCACTTTCTTTTGTTTAAATGCATAGAACCCAAAGTGTGCAGAGAAAAGTCAGGTTCATATGAGAAGATGCCATTATTTACTTGTTCATTTATCATCCCATTCAGAGCATGAGTGCGAATGATTGGATTCAAGCCTTAGATTTTCAGATTTCAAAGCCGTGTGATGACAGGAGCCACAGTTCAGCCAAAATTCCTATTTACTTCATTGCCATTTGGCCTATGTAACATGTGCAGGATCTGTGCCCCACACTAGTTCCAGTTACTTTGATGTGATGAATATTATCTGCGGCTTTTGCACCACTACTAGGTGCCAGGAGATGTGCTATTTAATTGTCATGATTAGGACTTCATCTGACTGTGTTACTCAAGAAAAGCCATCCTCCTACTTAACTTCAGCACACAGCTACCCACCCCTTTACAAAAATCTTCAGTGAAGTACCCCAAATTGGTAAACACTAGTTGTAGAGATGCCCATCTGCTCCGTGAGTGCCCCTGTTAGCAGTCGGTATTTGTAAATACTGCAAATGGTATTTTTAGTATGTTACAATCACATTGTGAAATCAGTTATTTTGTGAAATGGCTGTTTTATAATATGACTGCAACACATACATAATTGGACTCTCTCAGAGGAGACAAACTGACAGGGCACATACTGAGAACACTGAAAGGTCTGTGTACGACTCCAGATTTCCGAAGAACTAAAATGATTGAAAAAGTGTTCTTTTTTCCTTTCTTTTGGCAGCTTATTCAGAATGATTAGACACCCGGTATCTAAAGCCAAATGGTTTCTGCTTAACGATGGCAGAGACACAGGGAAAAATATTGGCCTCACTGAATTCTGCAGGATTTTGGCCTTTGATTTCAATGGGCAAGAAATCAGTCAGTGATTTCTAAGGGGCATAGAGGATTACAAGCTACAGAGGAGTGGAAACTGTGCTCGGGATGACCAGACATTGCATGTGCATTATGGAACAGAGCATGAAGAACTTCAGTGACGCGTGGGAACCTTTGCAATGTTTAAGAGCAAGAAGGAGGCAATACACAACTGAACAAAAAAGCACAGCAATTATCCAGTTGCCACATAGCTAACGGGAAATATTTTTATTTTTTCTTCACTGTGCTTTTGTGCAAATGCCTGTAAGTTCTGTACGCAGTAGATGCACAAAGGCAATTGCGTGCCAAGTGTATGTGTATGATTCCAAGGTCCTGACAAACCAGCTGTCCAGACTGAGGACCTGGCTGGAAGGTGCCATCAGGCCCATTTAGGTGTTAGGTACTGGGGTCTCATCCTGACACAGCACCAAGGTGTTCTCAAAGGCCATCCTGTGTCTCTCCATTTGGATGCAGCCAGATTTCACTCTCTGATCAATTTGTGGGGACACTGCATGCTCAGAGTGCTGCTATCTACGCAAGTTGCCTATTAACTAATATTCCCAGAGACAGGTTGCAATCCTGCCCATTCGCTTGGGACTCAAAAAGATTCTCCAGGAAGAACAGATCCCATTTACAATTTTCTCCAATGATATTAAGAGAAGCGCCGGCTCTCTGTGTCTGGTTTGAGTCTGAGGATGTTCTAACCGGGGACGGCAGGACTCTGCATCGGACCTGCTGTGGGCTAGTGGGAAAAGTTGAGGCAAAGCAACAGTCCACTAAATTGTCAGTGCCTCCTCTTCCAAAGATGAGCAAGAAGATTAACAGCTGTGTTTGTGAAGTGCTTTGAAATCTATAGATTAAATTTATGTGCCTAAAGTCATGCGCAGTGCTAAATACTATTATTGTCCTCTGAAATTAGAAACACCTTCCAAACAATTTCAAACCCTTTTCCCACATAGTCAAATAAAGGAAATTAATCTTGGCCACAATTAACTTTCTATCCTCATTTCTCAACCTGCTCCATCTGCTACTTCATCTGACCTGTTCCTACACTTCACTGATCAAATGCAGTTGCGAGCTTATCCATCATCTTACAGCATAATGAAGTGTAAACATTTTCTGCATCAATCTATCATGTGAGCCATAATTTGGAGTTCAAAGGATTGCATCCAAGACCATTTTAAGCTTTAATCACAACCATGCTGAATGACGGGCTACTTGCCGTTAGCAAATATGTTTGCCCTTTGCTGCTGGACATTCCCAATGCGTCCAGAAATTCTATAATTTGAATAAACATTTGGAGTTGACCAGAACTAAAAAAAAAAACCCAACCAAACCCAAATCGTTTTTCCAACATGACCTTGTTTAATAGCTATCCTTAATGTCTAGATTGCTATTTGAGGTGAGTACAAGGGAAAACACGATAGCAAAATGATCTCAATGACCTGAACGCAGATGCTGGAAGCAAAGACTCAAGACTAAAGATGATTATACCAGGGGTATTGCCCGTATCCTTCAATTTTTGCCTTATATCATCCATTGTTACATAAAGACTATTTCAACACAGCCTGCAAAAAAGCAATCATACACCATTTCATGCATACGGCTGAAGTAATCAAGCAGCAATATAGCACTGGTACACTAAAGCCAAAACCTGACATCATTGGTTTTCAATACTGTTGTCAGATAATATTAATAGTAACTGAATCCAGCATCTGGTCCTCAGGAAGGAAAAACAATCTTTCTCTACTAGTCCTCACATCCACAGAATGTAATATTGCATTCAGAATGGCCAAGCTGTAAAATGTGTGACAAACGGCAAGGGGCAGGGAGGACATTGAGGAATACAGGGAAAGCAAGAGGAAGACAAAGGAAAGCGCGGGTCCAGCAGCTCGCAAGGGAGAAGGGCAACAACGGCCACAGTATTCAGCAGCCTCGGTCATCACAAAACGGGGTTAATTAGGACTAGATATTTATCACTATTTTAATAAGGGAATAGAAATGCAGCATGAACTTTCAAAAGAAGAGTCTAAACAACATTTAGATAAGTAGAATTATTCAAATTGGTAACACCCAATGAAACACACACTGGGGAACTTGCAGAGCTTGATGAAGCGATTTCTGTTTCTCTAACAATTATCTTCAAGAGCTTATGGGATCTCTTAGAGCAGTGTAGAACAGCAAATATGGCACAGGTTTTTAAAAGGTGGGGAAGAGTCTGAGGAGCTAGAGCTCAGGGAATGTGGCTTTGGTGCTTAGAACAAATTATTAAGCAAACATCACCAAAGCATCTAAAGGATAATAAAGTGATTGAAAACCAGCAATCATGGAGTTATCAAGAAGAATCACGTCAAGCCAATCTACTTTCAGTCTTTGACTAAATAATTGGCCTAGGGGATAACAACAAATACGATTTGCTTTGACTTTCATATGGCTTTTCACACTGCTCTACATGGCATTCCCCTAAGCAAAAATGAAGATAGGTAGGACAAGATTCAGCTTCAGATTCATGCATAGAAATGTCTCTTGTTTACTGGGTAGGTGTCTACACATAACCCAGCCATCTAAGCTTCCTCTGTAGGGAGGAGATCTCAGGCTCAATGCAGTTGCCCACATAAAGGCACCTAGCAGCACCTGAGATGCCTCCTGGCTGAACTTCTCCTACTGCTTCAAAGTGGGGGTGGACATCCCATAGGTCCTGTGTCAGATCGGCCAGCCCCGTACGGCTGCCCTGAGAGCATCACCGCACAGTCCAGAAGATAAATTCACCTCACCACTCTTTGCCCACCTGAGGATGAACAGAATAGCTCTCCAGCTTCCACCCACTGGAACAGCAGCTTAGACACCTAGCTCGTAGGTGGATGCGTACACTGAGGGAAAAATATGCTTAGAGTTTGGGGTTTTTTTTGTCAAACCGGGATGTATTTCAAATAATGTTCAGCGGGGATTTACCTGAGGTTTGGTCATGTTAAGCAACTTGTGGGATGGAACAGAAAACATATTTTTTTTCTGCCATTCACAGATGACAGTACTTTGGAGGACAGGGATAACATTTCAAATGATTTTGACAAGTTGGAGAAGCAATCCAAGGTCTGCACGGTGTTCAGTAAAAAGAAATGCAAAAAGCTTCCTTTAGTCATAAGATGTGAATGCAGAAATACACAGTGGAGAACTAAGGGTAAGTCACCAGTAGAGTAGAAAATAATTCAGTAATTACAGTGATTCACAAGCTAAAAATGTGTGTGTGATGATGCTGCAGAAAAGACAACTCCCATTCTTGGACTTAGTGGCAGGAATGTCATGTGCAAGACACCAGAAGTATTTAACATGCTCTGATCCATAATGATAAGATCCCCACTAGAGTGTTACTCTATCTAGGGCCGATAATCACACTTTATAGAAAGATATGACAAGCTGCAGAGAGAGTAGAGGAGAAAAATAAGTATGACAGGAGAGTTACAAAATATTATTTCTGCATAAATTCATGGATTTTGCTGTGCTTACTGTGGGGAAGACTGGGGGATAGGGGTGAGGGAGGGCAGGGACTCGTACCAGTCCCCCAGCTCGTCAGAGGTTATAATGAGAAGGAGGGAGATCAAAATTCCTCTGTCTGCTAAGGGTGGGACACAAGATAATTGGCCTGATT
Source organism: Aquila spilogaster (assembly GCA_024606505.1). Classification (NCBI taxonomy): domain Eukaryota; kingdom Metazoa; phylum Chordata; class Aves; order Accipitriformes; family Accipitridae; genus Aquila; species Aquila spilogaster. The sequence goes on from JANHGO010005031.1 coordinate 13,407, forward strand.
CGCACCAGTGAGATGTGCTTAAAACCTGGAGCCTCTTTTACAGGAGATTTTTAGGAACAGGTTCGACAAAAAGAGAAGGTTAATACTGCTTCAGAGCGACAGAAGGTGAACCCACGGCTTTTCTGTGGGGAGGTGCTAGAAATGGCAAAAGTCCCTCAGAACCCATCGCCCACCCCAGCAGCTCCCTACGATGGGGATGCAGAAAAGAAACCCTCATTGATGGAGGTGGCCAAGAAGCGCTTGAAGGAGGTGGCCAAGGGGCAGGCGAGGAGGAGCCCGGGTCTGGTGGCCTTTCTGTGCAGGAGCGGGCATTTCCCAGGGCCCCCCGTCACCCCACCATGGCACCAACTCAAGACCAGGGGGTTTCTGGTTTTGCGACTGTTGATCAAATACAATATGTAAACGGTCTGTTCATTTTATCTTTGCTTTTGCTGACAAGGTGGAGTGATGGGAGTTTTATTACAGCACAACCGTTCTTTAGTAAGGTAGTTAATGAGCTGTCAGGATTTCTGTAATAAACTTCTCTTTCAGAGTAGTAAGTAATAACTCACTGCAAGATGGAGCTTATTTTTAGTCATTGCTCAGAAATGTGTTTTACCAATTTTGAGAAGTAAACCTCATCTTTTTCAAGAGCCTTATCTCTCAGTAAAAACAGACTGTGCGACTTTCTCAGAGCAACTGGGTGGTTCTTTTGAAATATGAATACAATTACTCCTTTTTACTTACAGTAAAGGTATGTGTGCTATAGAGTTTCCCATACATAGTGGGAAATTCTGGCCCATCGGTACCATTCCTTCTGTCTCATGCCATTTCTCTTTCCTCATGAGTGCTCCTCATGGGAAGACAACTAATCCTGGCCACCAGTAACTGGGAGTGCACAGAGCTCTGGCCAGGACATGACGGTGCTTTACAGCAGAGCACAGTTGCTTGGCTTGACATTTTCTGAATTAAAAAATTACAATTTTGATTTGCCACCCTCAGTCCTTTCCTTTCCAACATACATTGCCCACAGCTGTGCTCAAAGGGGCAGGGAGAGAAGATGAAGTTATTTGTCATAAATAATTTGGCTGAAAGCACATTTCCTTTTGCAAACGATGTGCACACAGTTTACAGTCCATGACTTTAATAACTGTTCAAAGTTTTACAGTGTGGATATACTTGAGCCGATTTTCATTCTAAGCTTTCTGCTGCCTTTCCAATTTTTTGTGTCTTATGGCTGGTCAGAGAAATCACGTGCTCGTGTTTCTTGTCCATGAGCTGATCCAGGCTTTATGGGCAGGAAAATTCCCTCTCTCGGTTGCTGATTATGCTCAGATGCTTTTTTAATATTCCTGAAATGTGCCTGCAAATAGCAAAAGCACATTTCGAGGAAAGCTGCAAGTGCCTTTTTTGAATATTCACACAGGTTTCAACAGGGCTTTTAGATTCTGCACGCCTCTTGCAAAACACAGAAAGTTTCCTGCATTACTGTTCATGAATAAGCAAATACAAAAGGGCAAGAAACGTCAACAAATCTGCGTTACGTCCAGCAGCGGACGAGCAGCACCCCTTCCCGCTGCCCGTCTCCCAGCTCTGGTGCAGGCAGACTGGTGGCTGCATTGCTAACCCCGGCACCTTCCCTCTCAATTGCTGGGGATCCTTTCGGTTATCGCCTGCATTTTACTTCCCGCGAATGAAGCAATATTTCTGCTGACTCTTCCACTTCCCTCCTGCCGGGAGATTGACTGAGGGGCTGAGATGTTTTGCTTATGACCTCTGGTGGTAAAAGGGAGGCTCTACAAACCCATTATTTGCACCAAAAATGACCATGAAAAAAAGCAGGCAGCCTTGTTTCCTATCAAGAATCAGGCTGTAGCTTAGCTGGGGATGGGTTTTTACCAAGCACTGAATTTCCCTTAAGTGCGTCTTCACATGATATTGAGTTGATTGAACGACTGCCGTCACGCAGTCAGTGTCATCGGCAGAGACTTGCCGGGGGATGTAAGGAGCTGTACTCACCCGCTTCTCAAGTGCTTGCTCTCCAGGAGCGTCCTTGCTCCACAATGTCTTATTTTACCACATCTCCTGCTCTAAACTTATATGCTTTTTTAGCATTGAATACTCCGTTTATGCAATTCAATCTATTTCTCATTTCCCGAACACTTTGCACCAGATAAGTCATGATCCTGTTTACATCCATACAAATCCCTAGGCCGGGCAGAATCCGGCCAGATTTTGGTTAACTAATCTGCAGAACCGCAGTGAAGTATGTACATATAAACTGTGCATTAACTAAGTATATATAAATATTAACTGCATATTACTGAGGAGGAAGTTGTGGAAAATGGAAATCAAGTAACACACACAAATTTGCATAAGAAAGGTAGTGCTGGGTACAGGACAAAATATCTGCAATCTGCTCTTGTCTTCAGGCAGCTATCAATCAGCTCAAAGCGACAACCAAACCGTTTTCCTCCCTTGTACCAGCCCTGGCTGCTGCCCCCATCTCCTGCCCAGGCTCTGGAGGTGGGTCGTTGTGTCTTCCATGTCCAGTGGATTAAGTCTCCAGCTTGACTTGAGGGCACAAAAAGGGACAGTTTTTCCCCTGCTCAAGCTGCCCTCTCCCCGTGGGGCAGTTATCCCAGACCTCGTTGCAATAAGGTTGCTCCCTGATGGAGAAGGGGACGAAGCGAGACTCCATCTCCTTTCCAGTCCTCAAGCTGCACGAAAAATCTCAGGGCAGGTTTTTTGCTAGAATTTTTGTACAGCAAAAACGAGGTGTCATTTCCCAGAAGTGCATCCAAATCCTTCCCCTGTGAAGTTTGATGTGGGAGGAACAGAACTAATGACACCGAAGGAAGGGGAGAACTGCAGGAGCGAGCATTTCGCCTGCAGAGTCCTGCAAAGAAATTGGGTCACCGCAGTGAGCCTGGCAGCAGGGCTTCACCCTGCCAAAGCATGTCAGCCTACTTTTAGCCCTGTGTACGTGTAGCTCCTGATAGTCTGTCCTTAGTTTTAAGCCCACCGACTTCACTGGGACTTTTCCTTTGCTTAAATCTTGGCGTTTCTCTGAGCTAGGTCAGCAAAGTTGGCTTTTTGAAGCTCTCAGTTTGTAATAATGAGGCTGGATGTTTTTGAAGAAGCCTTTTCAAAAGTTACTTTACAAATCTTTAACTTGTATTATCTGTGCCTTGAGAAAGGCAACATCGCTTTTAGTGCAATGTGGTATCAAAACGGATGTCTGCGCAGCGGCAGCCACAGGAAGAGACGCGGTTTTTTCTCTGAGAAGTCAGGGAATATAAAATTTACTGCAAGGCCAAGCAATTAAACTGCATTTGGGAAGAGTTTCATTACAGATAGCAGACAAAGTCCTTTCAACAGATGGTTATAAAGTCTCTGCCACATTTCAGACATTTGGCTGAACGCAGTCGAATTCTGAAGTCACTTTGGCAACTTGTTGTACCATACGTGCCCCACACCTTTACACGAGGTGCCGTGGACTCAGAGAAGGGGATTTGCAGCCCAAATTCATGCCAGACCAGTACAACCCACCTCATACCACTTCCCACCTGGAAGTGCCTGTCTCTGGCCTTCCAGTGGTCGTGCACAGAGATGATGATGGGGACGAGACATTTACCAGGCACTTCAGTTACAGGCATGAAGATAAGGAGGATGGATCCGGACTGAAGAGTCTACAGCGGTTGCAGGGGAGGAGAGGTCCCGGAGAGCTAAGAAATGAGCTCTGTTAAACGTGGGATGGTGGGGAGGGGTGCTGGAGGATTCGAGAACTTGTCCAAGTGCACACAAGTGGTCTGGGTGACAGCCAGGGATGAGTGCATGGCTCCGGTGCCCTTGTCCTAGATGTCTCAGAGAGGTGTGAAACGGGGAGCTGTGGCCTGACAGCTCTTCCCAGGACTGGCTGTGAGAAAGGAGGATGAAAAAAGCCATCAGAAGAGCAGAGAGACTTAGCCGAATGCCCATCTTTCCACTGGCTAGCACTTCCAAAGCCAAGATATTCAAGGTAGAGGAAGTTTACCGCGTTCGTGTCAGACCTCTGAGATCTTCTACAGCGCCATCAACCTGCCAGAGTTTTGCCTCAGGGGATTCACAGGCTTTGTACGTTTAAAATATTGACCATGGCTCTGCAACGAGACGGAAGGCAGGTCCTCCTTCCTCCTGGGCACACACCACAGCATCCCGCAAAGCACAGGAGCAGTGTTTGTCACCTTGGCTCCCCAGGTACATTGCACGGTAGCCCAAATGTGTTGCAACACCAACCGGAGCCTTATACGATGTCGCCTGCGGGACCATGACCCATACGGTGGGTGTTGTCACAGACCCAGCGACTCAGACCGCTCAGGAACAAAAGTCCCTCCGTGACGGGGCATTTCCAAAGGCTGAAAAGTCCCAGGTCTGAAGAGGGGAGGACTGGGAGATCGGCGGGCAGACTCTGGTCAAAGAAAACTCACCCGTTCCTGCCCCATCCCAGCGCTGACGGTGTGATGGCTCTTCCGCGCAATGCCGCAGGGTCCGACTGCCGCCGCTCTGCTGCGGCTCCTTCGCCCTCGCACGGGCAGCGAGGAGGAGCAGGCAGGGTGGCGGGGCCACTGCAGTGGCATCTGCCACGCTCTTCCATCAATGCCACGACGACGCTGTGCCACGGGGAGGATTCGGTCTCATTTTTTGGCTTATGGCTAGCTGGGAGTTGCAGGAAGAGACAAGAAGCCCTGCAGTTGCTCAGACACCTCCAAACCATTTTCCAGCTGGATGGAAGGGCCAGAGAAAGAATTTGCATTTTATAACATGAAATACTTATTTTGTCCTGAAACAAAAGCATTCAGCTTCCTTCTTGAACTCCAAGCATTCAAGATGTTTTGAAAAGGAGAGTTTCAAAAACTCCACCCAAAGATGAACAATACGGTGAAATGAAAGTGCAGGAAATCCTTTGGTATTGCTGAGTTCAAATTTGACACCTGAAAAGAGTTTTTAGGGGTGAGGAAAGGAGAGGAGGAGGGGGAAAAAGCTTGATTTCCATCTTTACGTGTAATATGGGAAGCACACGAAAGTGCTCAAACCCAAAGACCCTCAGCAGGTGTTCGGTATTCACCAGACAGCAAGAGGAACGGAGCCAATTTTAGCAAGAAGCAGCCGATGTCCCTGTGCTGGGCTGAAGGCCATGAGAAGAGACAGAAACAGGCAGAAAACTAAATTAGAAAACAAACTAACCGGACAATACATGTGCACAGGCCACGCTACAGCCCTTGCAATGCCTCCCCCAAGTCTCACACTATCTCAGCATGGGAAGCACAAAAAAGGGTACGAGGGAGATGAGGGCGAAAAGACAAGGACAAAGAAAAGAAGGGGGAGAGCAGCGTGCCTCTCCCAGCAGAAACCAGCTTTCCTCTTCTCTGTATGCTTTTCCTATCTTAAATGTACAAAGCTTGCGGCCAGTCGATTAGATCGCTCTCTCCCCCTTGCCATTTGTATGTCACTTCTTTGCTTATCTCGGATCTTCCCCAGGGCAGGGAGTATATCTTCATGTACACAGTCTAGCTGCACTGCAACGCAGAGGTTAAGAAAAATAGGAAAGCGCTCACAGAGAGAAAACAGTGCAGACAGAGGGGTGGGTTTTTTTCACTGAACAATGGAAAAAAATAAACGATAGTGTCTGAACTTGTTACATTTAACTGCATAAACATATTGAAAGTCTGCTGCCCTCTGTGCTCTCATTATTCCCATGCACCTATTTCCCTAACCTCACTTACCCTGTGCAGCTAAGTATGGTGCCCTTTTACTGGAAATAAGCCCTGCCCCTGTCAGTGTTGAGAAAGATCACCGTAATGCTTGCTGTAGGGGAAAGAGAGAGGAAAATCGGTGCCTGATGTACTAGCAGACAGTAAAACTCGAGGGTCATAGGAAGCCACAAATCTGCCAGAGATGATTAATTCAGTGGGGAAGGTGGAAGCCTAAAAGTTTTTTTGTTTGTTTCCTTTGTACTGTCAAATTTCTTTTTACTTGATGCAAGAGACAACACGGGATTAGGAGAGATGTCTGAAACGAGAGGTCCCAGGGCATGGGAGACACTGGGATACTGGGCTGTTGCAGGGCAGCGTGGCTAATTGAGGACAGGTGACACGTGCCTGCCTGACGTCACGCCTCTGTCCCATCCTGTGACGTGGCATATTAGGTGATGTTAGATGCAACCTTTTGGCTGATCAGACAGGAGACGTCTCCAGTAGGATGTGCTACCTTCTCATCTCCAAATTCATGGCTTTACCTCTGTCTCTGGAGCAGCACAGAGACGAGTTGTGTGAGACCTGACTGTGTGAACAAGGGTGGAGAACTATTGCAAATGTAAGTGAAGCTGCAAGAAGCAAATCTTAAGAATCCCACAGTCGGTGGGATTTCTCAGTAGCAGCGTTTGTTAAGAAGGAGGGAACATACACATTTGGACCAAAACGATTTCTTAGTTGCTGTTGCCCTTCTGGGAATGGATTAGCCTCCATCACACTGGCTGCCCCACCTGGCTGCCCCCTCATCTTCCCACCCTGTCTTCCCTCCATTACACAGCTTAAAAAATACAGGCATCTCCCTTTTGCTATCAAGACCCTCTGTAGCCCTGTCCTTGATCTTCTGGTCTTCCCATCTCTTTATCCTGATAAAGCTCCTGGCATCCCTTCACTCTCCATTTCCCACTCTCATTCTGCTGCCCTCCCTTTTGCAGCTCTCCATGCATGAAATAACCTCCGGAGAAAGCTTTTTACATTCTCATCCTCTCCTGTCAGAAAGCTCACGCCTGTCATGGACCTGACAAGTAGTGCAGTAATACACCAGTAATAATACACTAGATCTTCAAGGTGTCCGTGACAGACATGTCTATATATGAATGCAGGAGAGCTGTCAAGAGGATGTAACCAAAGGGACACAGGACGTTCTTCTTCCTCCTCCTCTCTCTTCATCCATTTCCCCGTTTTCTGCATTGCCTCTTCATTTTGTCAGTGAACTCTTTTAACCAGGGACTCTATTTCTGTCACTGGAGAGTACTTAAAATGAAAATAATAACAGGCGAAAAAGCAAACAAGGAGGAGTTTCAAGATTTACTCTTTCCTCATGTTACTGCAGAAGTTATTGAGTAACTGGTGGGAAACTGGGATATGGAGTAAAGGCGAGGCTTGTCTACAGCTGTGGTGTCTCTGGCAGCAGGGAGGGAGCAGGGAAATACAAGAGCTGGATCTTAAATCCCCTCTCTTGCAGCTTTGGGCCCTCCGTAGAAAAGATCTTCACTGCAACCTCTTCCAATTCTTGTCTGTCACAGTGGGCTGCTAGTGACCCCCTCCACGAAACTTATTTTTATTATCCAGTAAGATAAAATGCTGTATGTACAGCTTTCAGACTTGATTTTCTTTTAACATCTTTAAGACCTGAAGAGCAAACTAATTTTTTGTGCATTTTTCTTATAATTTTCAGTGCATTTACAAATACACGATTCTCCCGGAGCACTGATCTAATAGAAAACAACTTTCTGCAAACAAGGATCTCAATTAGTGCAAACCCAGCAGTGATCCAGATGTCACACAACAAATCTCTTGAAGGGCTGGGAATACAAGTTTCACAATTTTTAGGCCAGTAAGCTTTGACATGCGGAAAACTCCCCTTGTCTCAGCTTTATCTATACTTAATGCAAACTGCAAAAGGGACTGACCACAGCCTGGAAGCCAAGGGGAAGGGCGTGATTCAGATCCAGGCAGCTAACCTCCACGGCCTCTCCTTCTCGCTTTCAAAAATCCCCAGTGTGGACGTGTCCAGGCTCATGCTGGGATGGTCCCTTCACATCCTAACCTCTGAGTTGCATCCAGGTTCTGCGTAGGGAACTGCTGGTTGACTGACCAAACCTGTTTAGGGAAAACGCTACTGATAAGCTGCATGGACATACGGAGGAGTAGTGTTCAAACTCACGGCCTGGCCCTGTTTAATTTACTAGTACAACCATGCCCACGTTGCATCCGTTCCCCAGCAAATGCTTTTTCTTGTCCTTAGTTTTTCTTGATGAGCTCAGACAGCGTTTAGCTGTGCATTGGAAGTGAGAGGCTCACGTCCCACTCGGTCCAGCAGAGCCTGCAAGAAAGTGCTATATTGAGAAGCAGATCTGTGCAACATGAAATTCTGCAGGACAGTACTCACATCTTCCCCAAACTAAGAAGGCGTTCTCATGTGCAGGAGGCTCAGCTCCCCAGAAGACCCAACAGCAGCACCCTTTGAACACAAACTCTGCCTGAGACACACCATTTGTTGACTTCTATGCATACAGACACAAACAGAAACAGAGGCACATTCTCAAAATGTTGTTCATAAGAGAAGTGGCTGAAGAGACCATGCCCCTCCTTCCCTTCACATGCATTCCTATGGCAAGGTGCTGGTCTGCCAACCTGCCTCGGGCAAAAGAGCTGTCAGATGTGAGGCGCGCGGAATTGTTCTGTGCTTTTGCTTTTGAGTGAACGTGAACATGGTAACAACGGTGCTTTACAACGGACAAGCACGTTGCAAATAGTTTTGACACCTTGAACTATACATGGTCAGAACAAGCTTCAGGAATCTGGGCGTGCATTGGGATAGGAAAATGAATAGCTGGGAAGTGACCTCTGATGAAGTGTATCAACACCTTGGATCCAAACTCTCTGAACTTTTGACTGTGAACTGTCGTGTGTGGGCTGGATTCTGGTGTCCCTTTTCTCCCGACTCCACAACCTGACAAATCCGCTGATCTTCAAAGCAAAAGAAACTGCTCTGACTGACAAGTTTGACCTCTTCCACTCTGCTGGCCACAGAGTTTCACCATATAAAACATGCCCAGGAGGTAATTCTGTGTTGCTATTTGTAGGTATCCATGCAGGGAAGATCTGGTGTGTCATTTCTCGCACAAAGTTTCAGCTGGGATGGGAAGAATTTGGCACTTTGTGCCTCTGTAATTTTGAGGTTAAATACCTTTCCTGAGTGCTAACAGCAAGTACACATGCATTTAGCTTTGAATTCACAAAGGCTGCGTGTAAACCTTTCTCCTGGGAAGGGAAGAGGGTATATCTGCGATAACAGGTACCTGCCACGTCCACAGCAGGGATCAGCTGGAGCTCACCGCAGTCTTGCACGCACACATTTCCTTCTGTGGAAAATACTGGGGGGGAGGTAGGGTTAGTGGATTCCTGGCCACAAACAAGGGCACATGGGCTTGAGACCCTCTACAAGACTTCCTAATCAAGACGTACCTAAAGTAATTTGGGCTTATGCAATATGTTGCCGTGTAAGCGAGGAGCCTGAAGCAGTGAGGGTTTTGGCTGGTTACCCTGTACGAGTCTGGTACCTCAGTGAAACAAAGCTTCCCCCGGCTTTCTGGTTTGTAGGAAAGGCGACTCAGGAGTCTGAGCTCAAAGGGTTCCTCAGAGTGCCCCATGTCCCCTTGGCTGGGGAACGGAAAGTAGGACCAGGTCATACGCTGCATCTGCTCTGCAGTTGGGACGTGGCTCTTCCTGTAATTTCCAGTTCATTCATTTATCACTTACCATGATTGATTTCTGTGATTATTTGTTCAGTCATGCGACAATAACTGAATATAAGCTGGTTATTTGTCTGTTCTATATGCTACCTAATATGTAAGAAATGTCTTTACCTTTATGAAAGCTTAACAGGCACAGAGCATTGTTTATTAAAGCAGGGAGGAAAATAATGTTAGATTGGATATGGAATGTGTCTGGGAAAAAAAGACGGAGTTCTCCATTTATGAAAACTGAAGTCCTAGAATTGATATTATTCATTTCATCTGAATAATTAAGCAGTAATGACCATGGCATAGGCTATTCCAGGCAATTAATGATCAGCTCTAGGGGTTGATGGCCTGTGAGGAAGCTAAGGGACATTAACCTCTGCTGGCTATTAGTCATTCAGATATTGCCATGTGCTGACTTTGTTGCAGATTCCCCCCATTTTTAAAATATAGATGTTATAAGTTACACTGAAAGCATCCACGGTGTAATGACTGTAAGTGAGGCAGACATCCCTGCAAAAATATCAAGCGGCGTGGTCAGTGCTGTGATGGCCCAAAGACCTCCTGAGGGTGTCTTGGCTTCTGTTTGAGTCCTGATGGCCGATGGCAGAAGGGTGAGGAGGCATCTCCGCATGCTTTCGGTTCTCCTGGATTCAAGGGGGTTCCCTCTCTGGGGACCGCTTTATGCACACCCACCAGCATGAAGTGTCCGGAGAAGAAACCAGAAGGTGAACGTTGCGTGTTTTCCTTTACCTGTGCGTGAGTTTCAGCCTTTAGGAAAGAAAGAAAGAAAGAGAGAAAGAGAGAAAGAGAGAAAGAGAGAAAGA
>JANHGO010005032.1:0-23747 GCA_024606505.1 Aquila spilogaster
GAGATATTCAAGACCCGCCTGGACGCCTACCTGTGCAACCTGGTCTAGGGAGCTGCTTTGGCAGGGGGGTTGGACTCAGTGATCTCTAGAGGTCCCTTCCAACCCCTACAATTCTGTGATTCTGTGAATTCCGGCTGGTGCAGACTTGTGATGGGGCTCCTACTTCTTGTCCTTGTTCTCATCGTTTCACAGCAGTGCAGCTTTGCTGGGTGCTGTCTGCCTCTGCTCACCCAAGCATGGAAGTCGATGTCACTGCTGGATGCAAAGCCACTTTTGCAGTTGGACAACTGAGCTGGCTTTGCTCACCCAACTGTCCAAGCATGGAGGTTGAGGTCGTTGTTGGATGCAAAGACAGTTTTGCAGGTGGACAACTGAGACGTGAGTTCAAGAAGTGTTTGGACACAGCTCTCAGAAATAGGGTTTGGGTTTTAGGGGGTGCGGTATGGAGCAAGGTTGGACTCAATGATCCTTGTGAGTTCCTTCTGACTTGGAACAGTTGGTTCTATGGTTCTATGAGCACGTTATGGGGCTGGTCATGAAGGCACTGACTGTGAGACTTAGAAAGGAGAAGAGGATGAGAACTGAAATAAAAATGGATTAGAAGCAGGCCGGGATGCTGAGCCAGGCAGCGTTGCTCTGTGATGTAGCTGCCTGAAAGCCCTTTGGGTGCTCAGCCCATGACTCAGCCGTGTCCTTGCTGTGTCTCTGTGTGTGGGCTGTACTGTACCTTGTCTCCTTAAGTGATAGTTTGTGCAGTTTTCAGGAGATGAAAAAAATTAAATGGCATTTTCTCTTTACTAGATGGTCTTCAGCACAAGCAACTGGAAAGCCTGGGATCTCGTGAAAGTCAATCTTGCCACATCCTATGGTGACTGAGTCTGTAGGACTGGGAAATCACCAGTATTTGGACTACCTCGTAGGCACAAATTCTTGTTGAAGATGGAGGAGACAGGAGGAATATCTCCCTATTCAGCATCAGTTGTCCCATTGTCAGCCTGAGAAAGGGCTCCAGACAGTATATAGATCAAGGAGATCCAAGACAAAGATGACTTTAATTAGATCTGAGTGCACCTGGTGGTTTGTCACATTCTGCATGAGATCAGTGGGTCAGATTCAGGAGAGGAGTCTGTTGATCTGTGTGAAGAGAGAGTTGTTACTCAAGTTTTGATGAGGAGCAGAACTTGGCTTGGTTTTATGAATGTGGTGGATCACATTGTGCTCTTGGGCCAAGCAGGCGCAGTGGCAGTGTAATTTCTGTGCTGGGAACAGGATCTCTGCAGCACTGTGTCGGCTTATGGAAAGAGGGGTGTTCCAGTGCCTGGAAAAGGGTGTGTGGTTGTTACAACCCCGTTCTCTGATCTCATCAATTTTATTCTGTATTAGAAAGATGAGGAATGTCCTTTGTAAGAACCAAAATCTAAGAAATGCAGCCAGGAAAAAACCCATCTATAGTCCAAATATGTAGGCAACCTGAGTCAGAGATGCTGTGACACCTCAGGGCAGGAGAAGGGCCAGCAAGTGGGATGGATGGACAGACAGATGGACAGAAGCTCCAGCTCCTTCTGTGGGACTTGCTGAGCTTGACTGCACCCTGGCACTGATTCCTCTTGAGTTTCCCTCGCTGAGTGCTTGATGCTTCACTGCTCACAGATGTTCTCCAGAAATCACGAGCTGTGTTTGGGTGGGAATCAAGCCAACACGGGGATGTCTGGAAATGAGATCCCAGAGGACTGCGGTGGAAGAAAGATCAAACCCTTCGTTTTTCTCTATGAGAGAGGAAGGGAAGCGATGCGATGCCGGCTATCAGATTGGCCTCCATCCAGAGCTAACACAGCTAATGACGTGTCAGGGAGGTCCGGTCGGACACGAGCAGCCTTCTCATCACAGCTCCCTTTTGGAGCAACCTGTGGCTCGCTTGGCCTCCTGCCTGCCCACCAGGGATCCCTCTGGGATGATTCACTTCTCGGGCACCAGCTTTACCTTTCACATTACAAGATGCATAATGCAGGGGGAGCTCATTCATTAGCATTCAGGAAGCGCCCTGGAGAAGGGATGGGATGCAGATGGGCACCCAGAAGCCAGCTGGGTGCTCCTTAAATTCTTACATGGCCCTTTACTTGTTGAATGGGGCAATACCAGGCTTCTTCAGCACTGGGTTTTTAGAGTACCTAAAGGCTTCTGGAGAGATAGGTAGAAATGCAGAGCTTCCTTCTGATAAGGATGGTGTTAGCAGTGCTAAGAGTTTCTGTCCTCAAACTTCAGCTTGACTGGAAGCATCTGCTGATTATTAGCTTTGCTACAAATCACTTAAAAACTGCTTAGCCTCATGCACAAACCCTAATGAGGGAGTGGATACAATAGCAAGAGCAATTATGTTTAATAATTGCCAATCTGCGTGAGTAAAAATAACCTGTGTGTGCACAGCCTGACCCAGCAGGTAGGGTTAAGAGGCGGAAGCAGGTGTGACATTTCTTTAAGTTATGGTCCTTGCCTCCAGCATTCATCCCGCACTCGGTTGGCTGTGCGGATGTGATGCCCTGGGGTCGCTACAGCCGTGGTACCAAGTTAGTGTTGGTGACATCAGTGATTGTAGGTTGGTTTATAAAGTGAGTTTAGGGATGCGTTGTGGATTGCTTGCAACTGGGAAGAGCTGCTTTACTGGCATCTCGGTGTGCCAGGTTTTATCTGCGGCCCCGATTTATATGTGTACATCGTGCTTCCAGGACTTAAAGACTTCAACTTCTGAGCTGTACATGAGTTTTGGAGACCCTGGTGTGCTTTGCATAAGTGAAGTCTCTTTTCCAGTCAACTGAAACAGCGGATGTTAACAGCCCTGAACTCCTCTGTGAGTCACATTAGGTGGGTTCCTTACCCCCAGGGCAGTCACTCACCATCCATTCGGTGTTTGAACTGCCTGGAGGTGGAGATTTACACTTCTGGTTTTCTATTTAAATTCAGGTGCTAGAAATGAATGGACGTTATTTTCCGATTCAGATCTGATCTGGGATTATTTTCAGATGCGTTTCACTAGTGGGCCAAGCAACGGGCTCTGTGGTGCTGCTTTGGTGATCTCTTCAGGACTTCAGAATTTGGCTGTGTTGATTTACACCGAAAATCGAGAGCACTGAACGCGGAGGCCCCAAATCTTTTGGGGGCTGAATGTGTTTACTGAGCTAAACCCCAATGTGTTTGCCGAGCCGCCGTCCTCCCAGTCCCCCTTTTGCTTTTACAGCAGGCTCAAGGGTGCTCCTACTGAACTCATGATGCTGAGCGTGAGCTCCCTGTTGGTTTAGTTTAATCTCTATCCCTGTGAAACTGTGCTTTATCAATAGCGAAGGGGAAAAAAAAAAATCTACTTAAATCCAGTTCTTCTCCAGGAGGGGAAAATAATCAATACCTCACGTTGCCTTTGTAAATCTGAAATCTATAGGGTGCCTTTTAAAAGGATGTTTATTTGTGGCTCCAGCCTTGATTTTTGCATTTAACAGATGTTTCAATTAATACCTGGTGACCCGTAGCATCGCAACCAACACCTGAGCAGCGAGTGCCCTTATCAATGTCACCGTCTCTCGCAGCTCATCAGAGCTCCGTGCGGGTGACCTCGGGTTGGGAATCGCCTTGCAGAGCAGGACACCTGCGTTGTGGCACTGCTGCGCAGGTGTGACCCGGAGCAGCGGAGATCCCACTGGGTCAGGTTCACTTTAGGTGAGCGGAGATGCGTGCAAATAGCCGCGCTCTCCCAACAGCCAAACCCCCACGAATCCTGTGTTATCTGCCGGTCCCACGCACAGAAGATAACAGTGCACTGTGCACCTTTTCAGGCCTCATTGACTACAGCGGCAGTTCGCTCCGACCCCTGCAGCCTCCCTCATTTAGAGGTCTGAGGCCGCCAGCTGGATCCCTCCCTGTGTTTTCCACGTGTTGTATCCCCGCAGCCTTCTTTATTCGCGACTCGGGAGCAGCTTTTATCTCGTTTTCCCTGAGTGGCCAGGCGGCTGCAGTTCGAACTTTAAGAAACATATGCAAGGCGAAAAGGAACAGGGATATACTTAATAAAATCCTTAATCACTCTGTGCAGTTGCAGCAAAATGAGGAGCTGCTTCAAACCTGAGGCTGAGCATCCTTAAGCTTGGAAGCAGCCAGAATCCAAACCTTGCTGGAGGTTCTCCCTCTTCCACCTTGATTCAGCTGCAGCCAAATTCAGCTCCTAATTTAAGGGAGTGCAGTGATTTGCTTGTTTTTATGCAGTCTTTCCCATTGCAGACCCCATGCTGTCTACCAGGGGAGGATTTGATCCCGTTTGTGGCCGTGTGGAATGTAAATCCTAGCTTTCTCTTTAAGTCCCCTTTCTCAGCCCTCCGGATGCATTTCTGTACCGAGGGAGGGAGTGAATAAAATCCTCCCTAGGAGCATTCAGCCCCGGCTCGGGATAGAAATGCTCATCCACAGAGCTGCAGCAGGGCAACCCAATGGCTGAAGCCAATTAGACCTCACCATCAGCAGTGGGGCTCCATCCAGAGCTGTGCCTGGTGTTTCTCATTTCCTGCAATGCCAGCACCCCTCCCTTTGGTTCTCTCCCATTTACACCTTTGCTTTTATCCATAAGCAGGCTTCTCACCACTGCTTCTTCTTTTTTTCACCGTGTAATAAGTTTTCTGTCTGCTCCGCACGCTCAGAGGAAGACAAATGGGCCCCAAACAAGGCCAAACCGGTGCGCAAAGAGTTGCCAACGTGCTCGGGTGTCAACTGCTCGTTGCTTGCATTTTTTGGGCGACTGACATTAAGCATGGCTGCAGAGCTGTGTGGGTCTCAGCTATGCCATGTGCTTAGTTTCTATCCTCTAACAATTCCTCGCAAAGAATTCCCCTTCTTCTGTTTTTCTCTGCTTACTTACTGGCGTTGTGCACTTTCCCCTTTGTGTATTTTCTCTCTTTGCCTCCTGTAGATTTGCAGTTGGGGCATGGGCTGTGTTTTTGGGTGTGGGAATTCTTGCTAGCGCATCCCCTTCTTTTGAAGCACTGTTTTCAGCAAAACTAATAATTGGAAACAGGTAATAATTAGGGTTGAAACTGGATGGTCTTTAAAGTCTCTTCCACCCCAAACCATTCTGTGATCCCATGGTAATTAACCTGGTTCCTCCATGCCCCTCTCTCTTTTCCCTCCCCTGGGGAGTTAAACATGTTTTGGCAAAGAGTGTGTTAAGGGCTTATCTTCAGGCTGTTTGTGTGCAGTGTGGATGAAGCAAGGTTTGTCAAGGGAAGCAAGAGCTTACATTGGAACAACTGAAATAGATTGTATTTAAAAAAATAATAATTAGATGTACTTGCATACGTAGCATTGCACCCTGAGGTCTGAAAGAGAAACGAAGCCAAGTAACCATTGCTCTGGGTTTAGCTGGCAGAGCAGCCTAAAAAAAGCTGGTCAATGACCAGCAGTGTTCTCTTGCCATCCAGGAGGTCAACTACACCCTGGAGTACATCAACAGAGGTGGCAGCAGGCAGGGTGATGGTGAACAGGACAAGGGGGGAATGGCTTTAAACTAAAAGTGAGGAGATTTAGGTAAGGTGTTTGGTGGAAATTCTTTACTCAGAGGGTGGTGAGGTCCTGGTATTGCTGCCTTGAGCTGTGGGTGCCCCATCCCTGGAGTGCTTGAGGCCATGGATAGGGCCCTGGGCAGCCTGAGCTGGTGGGGGGCAGCCAGCCCACGGCAGTGGGGTTGGAACTAAATGATCGTGAAGTCCCTTCCAACCTCAGCTACTCTATGACTCTGTGTTTGTCAGTGGGACAACCTGGAAGAGAAACGTGCTGCTTGGAGAGGGAGGCTTTTTGCAAAGCTATCACTGCCATCCTTCTGTGTTACAGAGCTATGGATTATCTCCAAAAGCCAAGCCCGTGCATTGCCATTCTTGGTTCTGTTGGACCTTAAAAAACATGAGCTCGATGAGCATGTTGTTTTTTATGAGGTTTTGCCATTTTCCCATCTCACAGCCTGCAGCTTTCTTGCAGTCACGGGGTGATGAGGCTGTTGTTCCTACCAGCTCCTCCGTCTACGTGGTTCATCTGCTCTACAGGTGCCAATTACTCTTTTCTCTATAATTAACTAACTTGATCAAACGCAGAGCAGTTATTTCAGACCTACACATAGCCTGAAGTTTCCTGTGTTTGAGTTTTATTTCTCTATCTTAGTATAGAATCATAGAATCACTGAGGTTGGAAAAGACCTCCAAGATCATCCAGTCCAACTGTCCACCCACCACCAATATTTCCCTACTAAACCATGTCCCTTAGTATGGAATCAGAGAATCACCAAAGTTGTAAAATCTCTGTTAGCCTAAGAAAAAATATGGTGTTCCATATACCTCGTGGCTATTGCAGTACTTAAAACTATGGTGCAAGAGGTTAATTTAGAGACCTATTCATCACTGTGCCTAGCTTCTTGGAGTTGGATGTTTGTCCGTGGGCAAAGGTGGGCTGGAAGCGAGTGGTTAAATTGAGATCATCTGAATAAGAGGCTCATAATGCTGGCATGAGTATTTGCACCTTCCACTTCGTTCTTCTTTGGACCTTACAAATTTGGGGGCATAAAATGGGAAGGTTATTTTGGTCTCCTTGAGGTCTCTGCCAACACGGCTCTCCTGTTGGATCCGTATGGTTATTTAACTTATTGAAGTTCCTTTGACTGGGAAGCTCTTCCCAGAGCCAGACAGCACTGGTTGTTTAACTGCTTCGGCCAAGCCCCATAGCTCTGTAGAAGGAAAGGAAATGAAAAATCGAAGCTTGCTGCCTTGGGTCTACTTGACCTGAGCCTCAGAAATGTCTTAAGCATCTGGAAGTATTTTTAAACCTGGCCATAAAGTTGAAGCTTTGGTCATTTGTTCAACTATTTTACTACTATGCTATTCTTATGGGCAGATAAAACAGGGTTTATTGAAGGGGCACCTTCCAGAAACGCTGAACTCACTTGTGGAAGAGTAGCAAAGCAAAGGGCTGATGGGCTGCAGTTTTTTGCTAGAGGAATGACACCTCATGCGTGCAACGTAACTGTATTTACTCCTTGGGAAAAGCGATGTGGAAGGGGAGGGATGCATCTCTTGTGCAGGTTGATCAGAGGATCTCTGATTCCACTCGGATCTGTGCCATCCGGGACCATCCTGGAGCTGCAGCATTCCTTGGGGCAGCTCATGCTGGCACCACAAAGCAGCCTGGGTGCTCTTGTCTCTCTCACACTGCCTTTTTCCACCCTGTTGGGTTGTGTTTTTTTCCCCTCTACATATTGTTCCAATGTTTTTCTCCTCCTGTTCCTCTCTCCTGGAGATCTGACAGGATTTGTTATTCCACAAATGAAATCGTCATCACAATAGAATGGCAGCTGTGCCTTTGATTTGGACTTGCTTTCTTCCCTGCTATGTGACTGCTGAAAAGTCACGTCCCTTCTCCAGGAGGGGTGTTACAATGCTTGGCAGGTTGGTGCCCCTCTACTTTGTAATTATTTCTTCTCTGCCAGTTCACCACTCAAGCTTCCCAGGCTGTCAGCTCTGGAAACAAATATTAATTATATATTGCAGCCCTGGGAAGGGAGCCTAACTGGTCAGAGTACAACACACCTAAAAATAAATGCTTGCTCCCCTTGCAGAGTAGCCTGGGGAGGAGAGCAGCAACATTCATTGGGGTGACTCTGAGCAGAAGGAGATGAGCTGATAAATTGGGCTGCTGCTGGCAATGAGCAATGATTCAGGCGCAGTGTGAGGTTGAAAATTCCTTAGTTCAGCTCCAGGCTCAGTCAATGGACTTTCTGCTAAGGGTGTGCCTGAATCCCAATCTGCAAATAAGAAAAATATACTTTCTTTACATAGTGTTTGCTTATTTCTTTACGCTTTTGCCTGCCTATATCATAAAGACAAAGCACTTTGTATTTGGTTGGAGTAGCCTAGCAAATCATATTGATTGTGGGAATGATGTTATTTCCCTTTACAATGTGCACTCATGTTAATGTCAGGGAGTGGAAGCATCTCCTGAAGTCTAAGGCTAGTGCTGGCATGGGAGTGTCTGTACACTTGGTGGGACTGAATTTGGCTGGGTACAGGACATTTTCTAGCCATGAGAGGAGCGTGATGTGAGAGCAGCCTGCCAAGTGCAGCACTGAAAGCCAGGCAGCCAACTTCTTGTGTGGGAGGTGGATCCGTTTCTGCAAAGGGTATGGGGTCTATCCCAGGCTCTGCCTTGCAGCATTCCTATATGAGGTGTATGCTATTCAGCTGCTGCACAGGGAAAGTAATCAGCTTGATACTGTTCATGATGCAGGACCAGCCCTCCTGCTCGAGCATAAGCTCTGCAAAGCAAAGCCAGAAGCAAGACATGGCTGCAGTAGGGATGTACTGCTGAGGTACCTATCAGTGTTGGGGGCAGGAGGATGGCTGGGCTTGGAGTTGCATCTGGGTTTGGATTTGACATTGGTGAGAGTTAGAGATAGAGATGTGCTCTTGGAAAGCTGCTGGTTTGTTGAGAGGTGTTCAGGATCTTTCTGGGGTTTCGTATAGTCCCTCCTAGCGTTGCAACTTTGCCAGTTCTCCAGTGGGAAGCTCCCACTGATGAGGTGTCTCTCATTGGTCTCTGCTGCAGGGCATGTCCCTGTTGCAAGAAACTCAAACTGGAAGGCTTCACTGTGCATGTGACTGGGGTTGTTGCTCTCTGCCCCCGTTCCCATTTGTTTGGAGGAATCCATCCGCTATTGACTCAGGCCTTCCTGTGCCAGCCAACAGTGTTATCATTCGGGATGTCGTGGGAGTCATTGCCATGAAGGGGAAAGTATTTTGTTAGGGAACAGAGGTAGGGAAGAGTTATTTCATCAGAACAATGACCCTGGCCATGTGCTTAGCGTTCAGCCAGGGGGTGACAGCCCCAGCGCTGTCTCACAGAGCAGATGAGGTCTGTTTCTCATAAATCTTTTGTTTCATGGCAGAGGAAGAGGGGAGTTAGTATTTCTGATTGCTCTTATAT
Organism: Aquila spilogaster; assembly: GCA_024606505.1. NCBI lineage: Eukaryota > Metazoa > Chordata > Aves > Accipitriformes > Accipitridae > Aquila > Aquila spilogaster. The sequence continues at coordinate 8,998 of JANHGO010005032.1, forward strand.
GAGCTGTAGGAATTCTCTCCCAGATCCTTCACGCCTGTCAATGGTTTATGGGCCGGTTTGGCCCAGTTCCATGACTAATGGGGCAGAGGACCCACAGACCCACGCCCCAGGAAAGGGGAAGGGGGAGAAGGGAGAGGGTAGGGAGATGGGCCTGAAGACAAAAGAGCGGCAATGATCTGAGGAGGGAAACTAATTTACTAAATAAGATATTGGAATGCAAAAAAAACCACAATATAATACAATATAATCGGAACTGAGCTAATAAATCAAATAAAGAGAGAAAGTGTCCGAAACCGAAGGCCTTATGCTAAAGCTAAAGGTGAGATGGCTGGAGAACCTCCACTGCTAAGATGAGCAGCAAAAGAGAACGTCTCGGGACTTGCGTGCAGATTTATCTTTCCCTCTGGGTGGAGAACGGGAACGCAAAGTCCTCTGGGGTTTGGAGAGAGCAAACAAAGACCAAACTTGCTTTATATAGATTGGTTGTTTGTTATTTTAAACCTTCTTCTTCAGGCCAGAAAAGTGACCAGCGTGTGCTATAATCCGGTCACACTTCTACAGATTGCACGGCAATGGGAAGGAGGGAATTGTCGCTACTGATATGCAGGCTGGAGGGCTGACACATGCGGAGAAGGGATAACGACCTGTGGTTTAGATCATAGACCAGATGCTGTTAGTGGGAGAGCTTCAGTCTTGGAAGTCACTGAGTTGCAGCTCTGAGTTGGAAGCATATTTATTGTTAATCTGAGGATTTCTACCTCACTTCAACAGAAGTAGATTTAATTGCACCAAAAAGAAATGTCCAAACTTTGAAATATTGAACTAAGTCTTGGTTCTGAAGGTGTTTAAGCACCTAACAAAGTCCTGACCCATGAAATAAGGCTTTTGGTGTCTCCTGTGGAGTGTGTAGCGGGTACCCACGTTGGGTACCCACGTTATGTTTTCCATGCAAAAGGGCAGCATTTAAATGGTGTGACTGGAAGTGGCACATCTGAGGGACAAGAGCAGGAGGAGTTACAGGAGCCAAACTGTGTTTTCTCCATTATAGGTATGGGAGATGTTTGGAGATCAACGTGTCTATTCTCAGGTTTGCCTGGGAGTGGGTTATTTCAAGCTCTGGTGGCTGCCATGGTCTGACTGGAACAAAAGGAAACGCAAGAACTTCCCCAAATGAAGTAGCACGCAACCTTCTGTCAGTCAGGAGAATGCTGCTGAGTTCCTCTGACAGTGCTTCACTGTTAGAAAGTCCCGTAGATCGATGTAAACAGAATGGGTTCAAGACCTTAGTTTTAACGTCCTGCCTCCGCATCCCTTTTCCTAGCGGGAGCTTGCACTGAGAACAGAAAGATAGCAGATTTATTTGGTCAGCCCTAGGAATATAACTAATGGTTGTGCTTGGGAAAATCCTGCCCTGCAGTTACCATCCTCAGCCAGAACAAATCAGCTTTGCTGTGCTGATGTTAACGTTACTGTGCCATGCTGTCTGAGCATCGGACCGGAAGTTTAATGCTCATGAAAATTGTTATGGGAGTCTGAAATGTGGATGCTGAAGTGTAACAGAGGCAACGGCAGTGCTCTGTTTTCCCCAGAGGCTGTGACACCTGAGATGTTCCTCAGGGAACGCCTTGGGGTGGGTGGATGGCATCGCTTGTGTGACACTTCCTTGGCCATATGGTAACTCATGAATTTTGTTGTCACCACGTGGAGAGGCCTCTGGCAAAACAGACTGACTCTGGCTATGAGCCTGGCTGATAGCCCTCGAGGGGAAAAAGAGGCTCTTTAACCCATGGAGTGGGATGCTGTGGCATATCTACTAGGAGTGGGTCGGATGTATCGCTTCAGACTTTGGCCTGAAGGTGCTCTGGAGTGGGAAACCTTTCGGTTGCCTACAAAGTTGAGTAGCAGTGCAGCCAAGGAGTTGAGATTAAATGTCTAGAGATTCCATGCTTCTATAGAGCGTTCCCAGGACTCAGCAAATCAAAACAAGAGTGAACTCTGCTAGGTTCGGACAGAGACAGGGAGCTTTTCTGTATATAACTTCTTGTATAGACTCTACGTCCTATATGACTTTCTCTGATCCTTAAATAGGGTGAGAAGAGCTCATGTGGTACATATGGTTTAGCAGAGTGAGTTTGCTGCACAACTTGGCTGGAGCTGGGGAATGGGATGGCAGAGGTTCACATGTTTCCTTTGTAATGTTCAGTGTTCTCACTCTGATAAGCAAAGTGTGATTTTAATTAAAAAGCCATTCCAGTTGGATTTAATTTGTATGCCATTGAAGAGGCAAATTACTGTGGGTATAAAGAGAAAAAAAATGGTTGTCTTCTTATTGCAGAGTTTAAATCCACGGCTTCAGAGTAGAGAGGGAGAATCACTTCCCTTGCCCTCCTGGCCACGTTTCCTTCCATGTGGTCCAGGGTACAGTTGGCATTCTGGGCTGCAAGCATGCAGCTGGCTCATGGTCATATCATTAAGCAACAATCCCAAGACCTTCTCCTCTGAGCTGCTCCCAGTCGACTCATCACCCTGCCTGTGTTTGTGCTTGGAGTTGCCTTGACCCAGGTGCAGCACCTTGCTCTTGGCCTTGTTGATCTTCATGAGGTTCACATGAGCCCATCTCTCAGACAGGTCCATCTGGATGGCATTGCTTCCCTCCAGCATGGTGACCACACCACTCAGCTTGGTGTCACCCACAAACCTGCTGAGCACTCAATGCTTATGTCACAACAAAGATGTTAAATAGTGCTGTTCCCAATACCAACCCCAGAGGAACACCGCTCTTCACTGGTATCCACTTGGACATCAAACTGTTCACCAAACCTCTAGATGGGGGTTGACCTCTTCTCCTGTGTAACCGTTGATAGGACTAGAGGGAACAACTTCAAGTTGCACCAGGGGAGATTCAGGTTGGATGTTAGGAAACATTTCTTCTCCAAAGGAGTTGTTAGGTGCTGGAACAAGCTGCCCAGGGATGTGGTTGAGTCACTGTCCCTGGAGGTGTTTAAGAAGCGTTGTACGTTGTACTAAGGGACATGGTTTAGTGGGGAAATACTGGTGATAGGTGGAGGGTTGGACTGGATGATCTTGGAGGTCTTTTCCAACCTTGGTGATTCTGTGATTTTATGAAATGTGGCCATCCATCCAATTCCTCACTCACCAAGTGGTCCCTCCATCAGATTCATGTGTCTCAAATTTACAGACAGGGATGACGTGCAGGACAGCATCAAATGCTTTGCACAAGTACAGGCAGGTGGTATCAGTTGCTCTTCTCTTATCCACCAGTACTAAAACCTTGTTGTGCAAGACCACCAGATTTGTCTGGCACGAGTTACCTTTAGTGTAGCCATGTTGGCTGTCCTTAGTCACCTCTTTGTTTTCGACGTGCCTTAGCATAGTTGCCAGGACGATCTGTTCCGTGATCTCCCTGGGCACAGAAGTGAGACTGTCCGGACAGTAGTTCTCTGAGTGTTTCTTTTTTCCCCTTTTAAAAATGGGAGTCATATTTCCTCTTTTCCTTTCTGTGAGAGCTTCACTGTACTGCCACAGCCATGGTTGCATCCCATCAGATCCTATGGACTTGTATACCTTCAGGTTCTTTAGATGGTCTCGAACATGATCTTCTGCAGAGGACCATTCTTCATGTTCCCAGTCCCTGCCTTTGGCTTCTGTGACTTGGGTGGCGTGGCTTGAGCACTTGCTAGTGAATTCTGAGGCAAAAAAGTCATGGAGACCTCAGCCTTCTCCATATCCTGGGTAACCAGCTCTGCCATTTCCTTCTGGAGAGGGCCCACGTTTTCCCTGATCTTCCTTTCATCACCGCTGTACCTATAGAAGCTTTTCTTGTTGCCCTTTAACCATGTTTTGTAGAAAATGGCTGTATGCTTATGAGAGAACAAAGATGTTATTCTATTCTGTTGCACTGTTCAGTCTTACTTGGTTATGCTGTTAAGCTGCTGCATGAGGTGCTGTTGTCAAATAGCTCTAATAATCAGCTGTCTGAGAGCAAATTGTATTACTGAGGATATAGATGACATTTTTATCAAAAGCTGATGTACCTTCATATCTACCAAGGGAAAAGAGGGGATGGATCAGAAGTGCAGCAGCATATTAGCTAGAAGCACAGTCCAGAATTCCCCACAGGGGTCTCTCTGATTTTTATTTTTTTAAGGTTTCTTATTTCATTTATTCATCTATGACAACAATATTTCCAGTTCATAAAATCACAATTATAGTCTGGAGCGTCGCTGTAAATAAATGGGGCAGGATTGCTTAGTTTCATTTTCCTAAACTCTTTGCAGGCTTTGGATTTGGATGTTCAGCTGGCTGGGTCTGCTGGGAGCATACAGCAATGGATGGCTCCTTGCCCAGGTTGGGAATCTGTGGAAGAAGAGAGCTCCCTCTTCACGTGCAGTCTTAATGACTCTGTAAAGCACATTAGTTACAAGTGACAGTAAATGTGGCTTTGATACTGGAATAGAAGGCTTTATGTTAAAAATACATGCCTGGCAATAAGGTACTAACAGTTGATTTTAGGTTTTCTTGTATTTTCCCATCTTTCGTCGCCCCATCCCATTGCTGTGCCTTCAGTGTGAATCCCTTGATTCTCAGCCTGGCAACGTAGGAATCAAATGAAGACATAAAGCTGCATTTCCACACTTGAAGGAGCCAATTCCTCTTAGAAATGCTCATAGTTTGGTGAAGCTGTGAGGGGTGTACAAGGCACAGCCACATCAAGGCGCCAGTTTTGCTGTGATTTAAAAGCACTCCAGCTTTGTGCTATGTCAAAATGCCCTAAGTTCTCATCTACGAAAAGCAGTCCTTGGTAATGTCTGCAGGGCTGAGGTGTTCTGGGCAGGAAGCAATCCTCTCAGGCAGGAAACCCAGTTATGAGAAGTTAATGGCGAGAGTTGGGTGGTAGTTAACACTATTTCTCATTGCAATGTGTAGGCAGGGCTGCTGAGCAGAATATCCTTTTTAAATAGCCGGTAAGTGGGTTGGCTGGGAAGGGATTCTAACGTTCTTCTGTCCTTCTCAGACATGGCACCTGCTGCCAGCAGCCTTTGCTAGGTTGTCTGGAAGTGCTTCCCTCAGTGGATCAACTTCTGCCATGGCTGCAATGACCTTGTGCCACCAAGATGTGTTTTTGGCTCTGACAACAGCTAAGCCTTGGGGAAAAGGTTACATTCTTCAAAGGAAGCAAAAAGCCATTGAGTTGTGAAATCCCAGCACTGCTGTTGTGTTCTGGGTCCATGTTCTCAGATTAGCAGCCAGCTGAGTCTGATAAGCAATGTGCACTGCAGCCCTCCTCTATGCAGACTGGGAATCTATGATAGCAAGTGGGTTGAAACACTGTCCCGCAGCATATCTGCAGTCCCAGTAATTGCACAATCCATTTGTTTTCATTAGGTGAAGTACATCCAAGTACTTTGTAATTGACCGACACAGCCAGAGTTCATTGTATCCTCAGCCAAGTACTCCAGACCTGGGCTGCAGGGTTCTGCAAACCCAGAACTGGTGACATGGATGTCACTGCTTGGAAGACAAACAGATAGCAAAGAAAAGTGAAAACAACATCTCTTCCTTCCTTTTGGGATGGATTTATTTCTTCCATAAGCAGGAAAGAGGAAAAAGCTGTTTGAGAAGCATTGTCGGCAAGATACCCAGCATCCTTCATCCTTTACTAAGACCTGAGTGCACACCTTTAAAAATGTCCTTAAGGTGGGACTGATTTGCAGATTAAGATGTCCAGTTATTTTATAATAGCCACTGGAGCTTTGGGTCTTGATGTAACCGCTCCTGATAGGGTCTTTAGGCAGTTGAGGTAGCCTAGGACTCCCAGGTACCTATGTAGAGGACATAAGTGTCTTACATATGGCCACCTTCTTACTGGCTAGCCCACATGCCTTTCCAGCTGTGCTGCATTGGGCATCAAACTTCAGGCAAATGAATTCTATGTACAGAGACCAGCTCAGCATTGCCAGTCTGCACTGTGAAAGATCGATAGCTGTTAGTCACTTTTGGAAAAGACAAGAAATAAAAAAGCAGAAACGGCAATAAAAGTCATGAAACAATTCTGATAAACTAATGAGAGCTGAATTTCTCATTGCCTTGTTTCCTGGGTTGCAAACTTTCAATGTCTTTCCTTTAGGTGTTGTACTAAGGGGCATGGTGTAGTGGGGAAATATTGGTGGTAGGTGGACAGTTGGACTGGATGATCTTGGAAGTCTTTTCCAACCTTGGTAATTCTGTGATCCTGTGATTTTCTGTGCTCTCAGGATGATTAGAAGGCTGCTGCTGCTGCTGTATATGAGCAGCTGGAGATGCACTGTAGGTTGAAGGACAAATATTGCAAGACTCCAAGTGAAATGTTGGGGCTTGGCAGCACCCAGTGGTTTGGGATGGATATTAGGAAAATTTTCAGTGGTTGGGCACTGGCATGGGCTGCCCAGGGAGGTGGTGAAGTCACCGTCCCTGGAGGTGTTCAGGAACCATGGAGATGTGGCACTGAGGGACATGGTTCAGTGGGCATGATAAGGATGAGTTGGGGTTGGACTATGTAGAGGTATTTCCAGCCTTAATGATTCTATGACTACAGCAGCATCAGCATGGCTTTGCTTTGTCTCTTCTTGTTTCATGTTCTGCATATTTAAACCTGTCTTTCTTCTAACAATTAGTCAAAACAGAGTGGCCGTAAAATTGAGGACTTCTGTGCAAAGTTTCCTCTTCTTGAAGTTCAGAACTTCATTGAGACAGAAGTTGTATTATTGGAATGCATTATTTCCCAACCATCAGCAGCAAGAGCAAGAGGACTCCCATGATTAGCGGCCATCAGCTGTTTGGGGAAATCGCAACTGGAATATAATGATCTCAGCCCAAGATCAGAGATCAGACAGTCAGGAAGCCTGTGTACATGCAATTGTATTAAGATTAGAGTCATTCCTGATGGAGAGGAGAGATTATTTTATTTGGCTAGTTATTGAAAGCAACCAGTTTTCATCATTTACCTTGAGTAAACTGAGTCTAATAACCATTTTCAGATAAAAGCATAACTCGCACTTTGCGCTCAGGAGCACAAATCAGCACATCCATTGCCCCTTGCCCTAGCTATTAATCTAGACACCCTTGAGAGAGTTCTCAATTTGCCTAAGTTTCCACTTTGCATTTCATTGTGTCTTTCTCTGCTGGATTGAATCCCCCTGTGACGAAGTGCAAGTCTGAAGGTATCCAGTTACTTCAGTATAGATGCCCAGAGTCCCTGAGATAACCTTATAGTGAGGGCATCTGGGTAGTACTCCAGAAGGGATTAAAGCTCCTGTGATTGCTTTGATGGCCCCTTTCTATTGGGGAAGGAAATGAAGACCCTTGTTTTGGTCTTCATTTCCCTTTCATGATGCCTGAAGTTGGCGTCGCAGTACAGATCTTCCCAACGCTGCATGGAAAAGGAGTATTATCTTCCTGTTCTTCCTTGCTCTTCAGTTTATACAGTGAGCTGTTGTTAGCCTCCTCCTGGCTGCACATATTGTGAGATCACACTGAATTATTTATGCTTTCTAATTCCCAAATCCTCTGCCACATTACTACTTCTTTAGAATTCAGGCTGCCGTACAGGACATCGGTGCTGAATTTGCTTTTTCTTGAGCTCAGCTTTTGCATTTGGCTGTGTTCAAATAGACCTTTGGCTGTACTCAAGAGTCCAAAGTGCTCTTACATGCAAGTTATCCAGGCCCGCTGATTGAAAATGTTTATGCCGCGTAGATGTTGTTTAATATCCACCTTTGTTACTAATGGACTGGAAAAAGCTTCTTCATCATAATCAGATGCATGCACGTTGCCCTGCTGCTTTTCAAATACAGATCAAAATCACGCATTGAACTTTCCTCTGCTGGACTGTGCTGTCTGTAAGACTTTGTTTGTTGTAATGCATTTAACGGGAAGGGGGAAACCTGGAAAATATTACTTCTCGTTAAATTCTTATTGCTACCAGCAGTAGATTTCTTCTGATGTCTCAAAGTCCTTCTAAGCTTCATGACACATCATTTATATGTATTCATCTTTGTTTTCCTTCCATTTAGTAAATGTTGATGGGTTTGGGCTGTTTGTTTATTACTTATTTCTTCACTTCTGATTGCTCTTTTAATCTCGGCTCAACTAGGAGAAAAGCTTTTACTTAAAGTTAATAATTTGGACTGGGAAATTACGCTTGGCTCGGCTCCTTACCTTCTTGCCGCTTGGTCCATCTCTCCAGAAGAACTGTAACCTGCCTTGCAGCACAGTGTGCCAATGGGGCAGGCAGCGGGCACGTGGTGAAGGAGGTACCCCATGATTAGGCTGGGGCCTGGCCACCAGGAGGAGAAGCCTATGTGGCAGTTAGGGGATGCAGGTCACAAAAGGACTGATGGCAGTGATTACAGAAGCATTATCTAGGAGAGGATGGGGATATTTTAATGGGATACCACTACATGCTTGGGTTGCTTTCTGGTAAAGACAGATCTGCAGTTGGAGGTAGGAAAAAGATAACAGCATCTTAATGGGATCCTCTGGTCCCCAGAGAAGGTCCAAAGAACTCTCAGGGAAGAGCGTATAAACGCAGTGCTGCATTTGCCACAAAAACTGTTCACTCGAAGCTCAGCTTTTGATAAACGTTGTTGGGGATCTTCTAAATGTTTTGGGGATCTGATCAGTGTTTGTAAGTATCATAAGGGAGGTGGGAGGCAAATGGATGAAGGCAGGCTCTTCTTGGTGGTGTGTAGCAATAGGACAAGGAGTAATGGCCTAAAACTTGAACATGGGAAGTCCCGTACTAACATGCAGAAGAACTTATTTATGGTAAGGGTGATGGAACACTAGAACAGGTTGCCCAGAAAGGTGGTGGAGTCTCCTTCTATGGAGATACTCAAGACCCATCTGGATGCTGACCTGTGTGACCTACTGTAGGGTACTGTAGGTGATTGGACTCAATGATCTCTTGAGGTCCCATCCAACCCCTGTGATTCTGCGATTGTAATCTGTGCAGTGAAATTTCCCAGAGTTCGTAGAGAGGATCTGAGAGAGGGGAACTTTATTAATTCCACGAGGAGATAGTTTTGGCGTTGTTATGAGTAATTTAAGTGCTGTTTCATTAACAGTTTTATGGCTACTGCAATTAATAATACCAGAGAAGAAAAAGAAGCATGCTGTATTTTAAAACCAGCTTTCGGTAGGTTAAAAAAAAACAACAACAAAACCATACAAACAGGGATCTCCTGTTATGTGTCATTGTTTCTAGAGATACATCTGTGTTTATAGAGCATATTCCTGTTCATATGACTTGGATGGCAAGCGTAAAAACTTGGCTGGGTTTTGTGAGTTAATGTTTTCAGAGAATTCTTGGGATACATTTGTTGTGTGTCCGTGCTTGAATTGTTACTGTGGTGAATGCCTTCTGTGGGAAGCCTGTGATTTCCAGTTTATATTGCGGCCAAGACGGGACTGGATTTGTTTTCGTTTTTGTTTTTTACTGCTATACCTTAATTGTTTTAAGATGGCTTGGCTTTTTTGTGCTTATTTCCCATAAGGTATTTTGTGTTTGGAAATGTTGATGGCAGCTCGAGCTATTGCAGAGGGATTTTTTAACAGGGCTCTTTTAAACCTGCGTATACAGTTTCATCTTTGCCTACATCCAGAGCTTCTTGAAGCTGTAAGATTTACGGATACACTTGGCTGGACTTGTTAGAGAAACAGAAAGTGGATACGGATGGCTTAGCGGATGACATCTTTACAGCACCATCTTGAATTAATACCCTAACGAGATATTGGTGTTGGCTGGGGATTGCAAGCGTAGGTCTTTCCTTGATTGCTGTGAAGTTACTCGGCAAGACGTTGCTAATGGGAATTTGTCACGGGCAAAAAGGTGAAGGAATATCGTGGATCACAAATGATCTAAGAGGGCTGCAGCAAATGGTTGTGTTTCATCAGAGAGGCTGAGCCAGGACCTACAGCTGTCTCAGGTGGGTTCAAATGCATGGAGGAGCCGTCAACAATCTGGGAAGAGGAAGAAGGGTTTCATCTCCGTGAGTGTCTGCAGGAGCTATCACGAACCCGGTGAGCACGTATGTTTGAGCAAGGAGTGTGGTACCTCGGGGCTGTAGGTGCACTACGGCTGCTCCAAGGAGGTCTTAGCCAGCTTTGTGCATGGCTCCCTGGAGACCTGCGCCATTCACTTAGAGATGCTGAAATCACAGACCCAAGCCAGGGTGGAAATGAATGCTTTTGAAATCACTAATGTACTAAGTGTCCTCCTTATCCAGATGGTGCTTATCCCAACAGAGAGGTTCAGGTGTTGATGGTGATGTAAAGATCTGTAGGCTGCGCGGTCCTAGACATTTGTGCAAACCCTGGAAGAAAGGTGAAACCACAGCAGATAAAGGTGTCTCCTCTGCAGAATCATTCCCCTGGCTGCCTCAATTCCTTCAATGTCAATTTAAACTTGAGGGCAGTTCAATCCTTGTTTATAGCAAGGAAAATCTCGGGTATGCAATGAAATCTGCCTACCTGGGGAACTGAGAGAGGTTTATGCATGCTCATGTGAGCTGCTGGACTTTATAAACTGAGATAAACTAACGTGGAAATGTTAACTATCCAAATAGCTTGTTGTTTCCATCAGCAGCTGTTGCTTTTGCGGGGTAAGTGTGTATTTTTACCCTTCTCTTTCAAAGTAAACATACCTATCCAGTAACATGTCATGGAACTTAGGGGGTCTGACAGTACCAAAGGGGTTGCTCTGTTCTGATAGCTTTTCTGCTGCTCCTCTGAGACGGTGTTATTGCTGACGGTTTGTTTTTCCTCTTCAGTTGTAAATGACCCTGTGCAACTTAAAGTTCATTGGCATGTTGCATTCACCTGTCACACTGAAGTTACCAGTATCAAGAACTTTGATAAGGGATCTGAAGGGGTTGCATTTGGTTCCTGCTCCTAATGAGGCCTCTTGTCTTCCTCAGCTTTGTGAGGTTCTCATATACACCTGCAAAATCCAAATTTCTCCATCTTTTTTGCATATGTTCCTCTGTTTTCAATGCGTAACATTCAGAGTGGGCGCTGAACATGTAGGTAGCCCCTCTTTTGTTTGGCTCCTGATTATATTAGACTGTAAGTAGCATAAATAATAACAAGCTGGAAACGAACTTTTGTTATGGTTAAAAGAAGAGGCAAGTCATCCCTCTTAGTCTTTTAACTGAAACAGATGCATCCATTTTTGGGTAAAAGCCTGGGACCGCGCTGGAGAGAATCCAGACAGGGCCAGAAGAATGATGCAAGGTCAAAAAAAAACACTTTAAGAGGAAAAAAGTGGAAGAACGAGGGGTGTTTGTTCTGGAAAACAAAAAATTGAGGGGAAAAATCACAACTTATCTGTATGTATAAGTTCACAAGAGGGAAGTCCTGTTTAATAACTTAATTTCCAATTATGGGAAGGTTACCCAGCTAAGTTGACTGAGGGAAGTCAATCAGTGTAATCTTTCTGAGTTTCAACGAAGCTTTTGATACTGTTCCTTACAATATTGTTCTGCTCTGGATGAAATGTCCAACATGCAGCTGGACAAGTGCATAGAACGATGGGTGAGCAACTGGCCGATAGGTTGGGCACCGAGGCTTACAGTAAATGAGGTTACACCAGGCTGGTGGACAGCCACTGGTGGGGTTTCTCAGGCCTCCATTTTGTCTCATTCTCTTCATTGTCTTTATAAGTGATCCAGGGATGAGATTTAAATGCGTACTACCATACAGACGCATACTTGGTTTGTTCAGCACAGAGAAGAGGCTGAGGGGAGGCCTCGTGGTGGCCTGCAACAGGGCAGGTGCTGATCTCTGATGCACAGAATAAGAAAAAACAAATATCTACTGCTCATAACCAGTCTAGAGAGAACTAGAAATTTGCTCCTTAATTTGCAGCCATCGAGCTGCGCGATGTTCAGCTTAGAGAAGCCCAGGAAACAATTAGAGCAATGATGACTCCATGAAGTCTCTGTCACTGGGAGAAGATGGGACAGAAGTTTGTCAGAAACCACTCTTGGGACTTCTTACATATCACATGGGGATAGAGTACTGCATCCATTAAGGACCGTCCTTATGTTTGTTTTTCTTTTTTGCCCTACATCTGTGAATGTGATGGCTGAACCCCAAAGGAGAACCCCAAGAATTGCATCTGTTCCCTTTCCTCTTGTCCAGCTTGGGATCATTTTGTAACCACAATTTCCAAATAAAAATCCACAGATCTTCAGTTTAGGAGCAGGGATTTGACTTGGTTGCGTTCCTTGCTCCAAAAGCAACACTTTTACCTGCATGATACCTTGCAGTTAGACTTGATGATCTTGAAGGTCTTTTCCAACCTGAGCAATTCTATGATTCTGTGAAGGAAACGAACCTGAGATAAATGTATGAGAGTTTCTTTGTAGGTGAAAACAGATACAGGTTTCCCAAAATTGACCATCTCTTTCATTTAAACTTGGGCACTGGCATAACTTGAAGCTAATATTTGGATTGACGTATACTCAGTAGGCCGTGTGAAATCCAGTTTAGACCACAGCACTGACCATCGCTTTCTGCTTTTGAACAGAAGTGCAAACAAACCCAACTGGTTTAAGAAGGCACTCTGGGAAGACGCTTCCAGTAAGTCATACCAGTCAGTGTGAAGCCATTCCCAAGCTGCGCTTTATTTCTAATCCACATTTGTCTCATTAGGCAGTTCAGTCGCAGGAATTTGTTAAGCCTTTTCTTCACATTAAATAGCTATCCTGGGTAGGAAATCATCTTATGTTTTAGGCACTTGCTGGTTCTGATTGCCTGGACTTTCATTTTTCCCCCTAGATAAGTTTATAGCTGGGATGTTTTCTTTTTGCAATGGCAGATGGTTTTTCCAGACCTTGGATCATTCTTATAACAACATTCTATATGTGTGCTGAGTCGGTTAGGCATTGTCTGTGCTGTGCCAGCGACCTGGAAACTGGAGGTGAAATTCCGACTGTTTTTAAGCCAGTAGAAATCTCTTTAGCTGATGTTTGTGTCTTAAAATACACACTCCCAAGGCAGATTCCTGGTTGTTATTTTTACAGGTGATGTTTTGCTACATAAGATTTGATGGTACAGCTCCTATTTGTGTTCAAGTTGTCCTCGGAACAGTATCCAAAAGATACCCAAAGAACTTCTACAAAGAGGATGGATTTCTACACTGTGAGGGTTGTGCAGCAGTGAAATGGGTCACCGAGAAGGACTGTGGTTTTAAAGACGTTGCTGGAGGAATTGGTGGCTGACCGAGAGTAGAGCTGGTGCTTTTTTGGCTTCTGCCTGGGCCGGATGCTACTGCTTCTCTCCCATCTACTTCAGTTTCAATGCTTGATGATGTTGCTGGAGATCAGCACATATATATGGTTTTTTTTTTTTGCCTTGGTTTCATACATTCTTACTCAGTAAGAAAGTTGTTTTTAGTTGCTGTTTCTTTCTCTTTTCTTTTTCTTTTTCTTCCCTTGCCCTGGCTGACGAGCATGAATGCAACTAATCTGCAGAACTGCGGTTTCTGGGGCACGCATCTCCATGTCATCTCTGTCTTTTGATTTGATGTGACTGAGCGCTCAGCGTCAAGGGATGTTGGAAAGGAGCCAGGAACAGTCAGGTTCTGGATAAGAAGCTGCAGAGCAGACAGGTGCTGCCAGAGCATGGAGGAGGAAAGAAAATCCAGGCCTACTGGCTTTCTGGCTGTGAATGAGTTAATTGATCCTGTCTCTCTCACCATCACTATCTTGAATCTGTGTTGCAAGGCTATCTTTGTTTATGATTTCCTTTACTGTGCTCATGCTCAACCTTGTTTTTAAACCATGTTATTGCAGTTCATTTGATGGTATTGATTGCCTGGGGGGAGCTCCCGGTTTGGCTGGGTGTTCACTGGAATCATCCTTTAAATCATCCCTCCCTATCCCTTTCTCAGGTTCTTTGCCTCCATTTCCAGTTGTAGGCAAAACTGTGTTGGCCATTTGCAGGTGCGTGCATGCGTGGAATGTATTATTCTGCACCTCCCTTCTGTCACTGAGGCAACCAAGGAGGATGTTCCTTGCATCCTCTGCGAGGATGCTCAGAAAATGCCTTACAATTGTTGTATTAATCCGTGTATCTATAGTTAAGGCAGTCATTTCCTTTTGGCGTGCCATTGGACTGTCTACTGAAGTTAGGAAGGATTAGGCCCACCAATTTTCCTTTGTGCAGAAACATCCAGGGACCTTATCAAAAAGAAAAAGCTATCAGTTACATTGCCTCGATTTACTTTTGATAAACCACACGTTGTATTTTATCCAAACCTCTGTTCTCTGCCACACTTTCAATTGCTGTTTCCTTCAAGAAGTGCTCAATCATCTTGTGCACTTTTATGCTCAGATGAACTTGCTGATAGGTGTCTGGATCTTTTTTCCTTCTCCTTCTTACATATAAAAGAGCATTACCCTTGCTGACTTTCATCCAGATGGTGCCACTCTCACTACCCAATCTGAGCACGTTGTTCTGAGGGCTTTCACCTCATGTATAATGCTTTTGTACCCTTATTTGCCTTCTCCGTCGGCCCTGTTCTTCTTCAGTTATTCACGTTAGGCTTTTTTCCCCTACATTCAACTATTCTGCCTTCTATTAGCAAAATTCTATTTTTTACTTTGGAATTGTTCCCTCTCTCCTCTCCCTCTTTTCACTCTCCTCTCTCTTTTCCTCTTTTCACTCTCCTCTCTCTTTTCCTCTTT
>JANHGO010005033.1:0-23743 GCA_024606505.1 Aquila spilogaster
CATTAATTTCTTAAGGATAAAGTGTTTGAAGGTTCAAAGGCTTTGTTAAAGCTTATTTTAAATTTAAAATTTCCATTGCCAGGGGATTGATTACCATTCTTGCTTTAGCTTTGTCAAACAATAAGTTGATCCCAATCCTTTCAAAGTTTTATGGTGATGAACTTACTATAGTAAGTTAATTGTAAAAAAGAGGGGACTGTCTTCTATACTCAAGGACAGTTATTTCAAAACGAGGTCTGCAAACATTCTTTCAAATGCTGAAAACCTTGGAAACCACAATACTTGTATCCACTGTTACAAGTCACAGCATTTTGAGATATTGTACTTATTTTTGAATAGTTCTTCTCTTTGGGAAAACTGCATACCTTTGTACATGTCAATGTTTTGGGGTATGTGCAGTACTGGATAATAACGTAATTTCATGTCATTTAATAGAAATTACATCATCCTGAAAAAAGTTCTTGTGGCAGGCTGAGGCTCCTGTTTTTCTGCTAAACTCTGTTTTTTAATGTGACCTCATCACCCTGACTCATTATTCTCTCCTCTAACTGACATCTGGGTTTATACATGTCCTGGAGCAGGAGCAGACTTCTCCTACAGTGACTACTACAGTGGGACTCTCAGATTCGGTTGCAGTTCTGTGGCATTTCCATCATAGCACTAAATGAAGGAGCGCTTTATTTTTCTCATTTTCAGAATAAATTGGCAAACAGGATCAATTCATGCAGGTATACGCACTTCAAATTTTTCCTCACCAAAATGCACTCAAATGGTTTTGGTTTTCAGAATTTTGATCTTTTAAAGGAAGTCAGACAGTTGCTCTAAAAAACAGAGAATGTTTTTAAATTTCAGGTCACAAATCGTCTCTCATCGGAAAGACAATGTTTCATTAAAAAGCAACTTGCCAAAAACAAAATGATTTGTTACTTTGACTGCGGTAGTAACTAATGGCCTCAACTGTATTATCAAGTTGAATCAAAATGGTGGCACCTCACTCCGTAGGACTCCAACTCGCTCTACGACATACTGCACATTTGGGGCCCTAGTTACATTTTCTATCTGAAGAAAATATTGCTGTTTACTGTTAATTTTTTACTCTCAGAATGTTCTAAAGTTGAGCTGCTATTAAAGATTGTGAGATGAGATTGGCCTGAGCTGCAAAATGTGTTTCTGCACTCCAATTTTGGATGGATATCATGCGTTCTGGCTCTCTTATCTGACATGAGTGAATTGGTTTTTCAAAGCAGGAAGAGATGAGGAGAGCAAGGGAGCCAATAACATAAAATGTTGACAGTTCTGGAGATTTTATTAGGAGTCTTAAAATGCTTGATATTTTCTTAAAGCTTCATCTATGGAAAGAAACTATTAATGGCAGCCTGAGGTCCCATTTTAGGAAAAAAATGCAGGCTTCATGATTGCAATCACTGGCATGACTCTGAAAACTCAGACACAGAAGGCAAATAAATAACATCAAAATATGTCATTTTGAAACAACAAGATTTTAAGGCTTTCTCCTCAGTTCAGATGAATGGTTCTTTCTCCCTTTGGTGCCAGTGATTGTAGCATCTGATAAGGCAGAACCATACTGTGGGTTGGAGATGGAGAGAGAAGTGGGGGAGGGCAACAGTACTTTGGTATTGCTATGTTTCCCATGTGAGGGCACTTTTATATTTTGGATTTTCTTTATAACAATAAGGGTTAGAAACTATTTAAAGTGCCAAAAGCTCAGTGCCTGAGGAAGGCAACAAGCCTGCATGTATTCCCTGGGAAGCCTCCCTGTCAGCTGCAGGTGGAGGAGGCAGGCTAAGTCTTTTAAGATGCAGTAAATAGGCAAAGTCACTGTTTACAGTCAGAAGCTGCTTTTTAAGATTTCGTGAGTTGTTTATTTAAAGACAAGCAAACAAATTCAGGTCACCTCTTTATCCCACTTAATTTAGGAAGGCAACTCTTCAAGCAGATTTTTCTCCTGCTTTCTTCCTGCTGGAATCACCATCCTCTTGTGCACTGAATCAGGAAAAATGAGACAGTGGGAAAGCCCACTTCATCTAAATTTTAGATGAATCTGTTGTGGCAGGGTATCCCACAGTGCTTCCCAAAACCCCACACCAGCAAGACAGACATCTCATCTGAAAATGATTCTTTTCACCCACAGAAAAAAATTAAGAGCTCATCACAGGTGGTGTGTTGTGTGCAAGTTATCTCTCTTTTTTTTCCTCTCAACACTGATGACCAGGTACTGTCAAGCTTACTCAGACAAATTATAGCCAGTCTCCAAAGCACAGCCCCCATCTCGCTAAGGAGCAATGATCATGACGAATTACTCACCTCCCCTGTTAGATTGTATAATGTAGATCATCTGCGTATGTTGCTATGTCCAAAGTGAAAAAATTACATTACAGAGAAGCAAGAGTAGTACCTTCTTGATGTAAGCAGCTTATGGCGTAAACTGAGTGCATACACACACCACAAGCCTAGCAACAGTCTGGAAGGAAATTTGAGAGGGGAGTAGCAGGAGGAAATATTGTTCCTGGAAAGCCTGTTTCACAAACAGAGCAAACAACGCATTTCTCTAATTCCTCACAAATCTTCTAGGTTAACTCTGATGCTGACGAGGCTTTGGGTGAAATAAGTGAACAAGAACACATGAAAAATATGGTTGGTATCTGGAATTTCAAGGAAACAAAACCTGTGGATTTTTGGCCAGGTACAATTTACTGTTTAAACGGCTCTTCTTACTCTCATAGCTAAATTAGGCTGAAACAGATTTGTACTACTGCTGATTTGGTGAATCAGCATGGCTTCAGGAGCACAAGCACTTTTCTGCTTTGTCTCAGACCTCCAAAATAATGTTTATAAGTTTAATACTTCTAGAGCCTGAGCTCATCTGTCTCCTTCCTGGAGGGCAGGGAGAACAGGCAGGGGCAACAGGGGACAAGCAGGTGGGGTGCAGCCATCATGTGAACATACATATGCTCAGCAGTGTAGCTGCAGTGACACGTGAAGTTACTCTGATGCTCGTCTTTCTCTGCTAAATAGTGTATTCTGCCTGTAATTAACAGCTAGAGCTGCATGATCTCTGTGTAGCAACACCAACAGATCAATGTTTGCTCTGGGTTTGACTATGTCCAGAGACAGGGCAGAAATGCAGGGGAGTGATGGGAGGAAAACCTCCACTCCTTACATCTGCTTGTGCATGCTGTGGATCTGTGTATGTCTGGAAAATTTTTGCAATATAGCACTTGGAGAAAGTGGCTCTGTGAAATTGGGCCAATGAGAAGCTATTGGGGATGAGAGAAGATGGAGACCTAAGAGTGGATGGGGAAGCACCAACACCTCCTACATCAAAGCACAGGGATGTATGGTTAACTTAAAAATTACAGAAACTTGTTTTCACAAAATAATGAGGTAAAGTAATAGAAGAACTGAAATTACTGTCCCCTTGAATAAAGAACATACCATTTTCAGAAAAGTCTTAAATACCAAAATGAATATCCATACTCACTTCAGTTAATAATTGTTTGCAAGAACCTAACCTTCTTTACCTTCAGAGCAACTCACACTCCTTTCAGTTATTTGCAGCTGATGGATGCAGTTTCAACAGCTGCTTGCAACAGCATGTAATATGCGAAAATATCTCTTATCTACTTTAATGCAAAGTTTGCTTCTACAGGCTGAATCTCTTCGTTTGGTGCTAAAAACAGAACGGGACAACTCACAGTTAAATTCTTCTGGCTTGACAGCATTAGAAGAAATCTCTGATGATGTCTTCAGTCACTCCAGCCACACCTACAAGGGTGTCTGTCTGCTCTTCTCCTTTTGTTAGTGCACTTACCCAGACTGTGGGCAACCAAGATGCGGGTTCTCTTCTGAACAGATTTAAACCTACATTGCAAGAGATTTATATTAGATATCCATCAAAGAGAACTGGAATCCAAGCCTCCAAAAGCCAAGACCTACCTGTGAAGCTCTGTGGGCTTTCTAAACGTGTGCTTGTATTCTGGTCTAATGCAAAGGTATCCCTCCTCACAGAATGTCAGCAGGAGAAATGGATAACGCAGCCTTGGTGACATACACGTTAGGGTTCAAACAGAAGAAGAATCCAGAACTCAGGTCTTCCAACTCTCCACAAACCACTGAATGGTTAGATTAGGTGCCCAGCGTGGTATCTAATCCCATTGTGGATGTAGTCCTTTAAGGTAGTTCTTATATGTTGGTGTTTTATAAGTCCGCTAAAACAGCACCAGCTGCGATCTATACTAGTCTCAGCATTTTAATGACTTTTGGCTAAACCTTCATAGCTAATAGTTAAATTGCCAAATGCTCCATAAAACAAATATGCAAACAATTTGCTAGTTAATCATCTATCATAAATGGATGTACGCAGCTGCTGAGATATATAATTGCTGTTTCATCAGGGTTGGTACATTATTTACATAATTCCCTTACTGATTTTAACATAGATTTTTTTTTTTTCTGAGAAACACAGAAAGCAAGAAATGCTAACATAATGTCTCATTAAATGCAGCATGTTAAAGAGACAGTTCTGGTCACAGCTGGTGGATAACAATAGTGATTTTCTTTGATGTATTTTAAAAAATAATTGAAAGTTGTATATCTGCATATTTATGTATATTCATATATATGCATGCATTGTTATAGACTTATACAAAATATTTGTATGTAAAATAGGCTTATGAATATGTGTTAACATATTCAAATTAAGATATGTTAAAAATGAAGAAAATAGGTCTTTTATGCAAGTAAGAAAGATAAAACATGAGCAATAAAATATAAATCAGCATTTTTTCTTTGATTCTGTGCAGTGTTTTTGATTAAAGAGAATATCAGCTGAAGATGGAATCCAAGCCATACAAATTAATATGTTTTCAGGAAAAGCAGATTAAGTGTGAGTTCATTTTGTTTGGTTTTGTTTTCAGAAAAAAAAAAGAAAGAAATAATGAAAAATGGAATAACACACCTTGCTACTGTTTTCTAAGTCAAAGTATTAGGAAAAAGTGATTGATAGTTTTCTGATTTTATGTCTTTTTTTCTTTGTCAGGCTCTCAAAGAGCTGATGAAATTACTCGACACCTAAAAAAATTTAATGCTAAAATGAAAGTTACTACAGTTGTAAAAATAGCACGAGTAATAAGAGAACTTGCCATACTTCGACCTGTTCTTTTATCTGAATGCAAGCCTACACATGGTGATCGGATATTAACAGTAATTGTCTCCCAGAAGCTGGTTATACAGAGTTAGAAAACATAGCACATGGTTTCTAAGGTCTTGTTGATTGTTTGTATGTTTGGTATGTCTGCATTTGCTTTCTTTTCATGCTGTGCTTTCCAAATGAGGTCTGAGCGTTAGGAACAGGTTCCAGAAGAAGACTCTTCATTACTCTGGGTACTACATTCATGCTTTGGGAAAATATTTAAGTGCTTTCCCTTGTAAACTGTGTGATAAGGACTGACTTGGTAAGTTCCAGCTTTTGTGCAGGTTTAGATTTTGGGAATATTTACAGGGAAAATGTTTACATGCCTCTATTTTGTCTCTTTGTCTCTCGTTTCTTCCTGATTCATTTCCCTCTGCAATAAAAAATATATACTAAATAAGCTTCACAAAAATGCAGGAAGAATAAGACTGGAAAATGTGTTTTATTTTATTTTACCAAACAGTAGAGCCACTAACAATGTGCTTTTTTAATTCCCTCACCAAAACCTTTAGATCTTCATCAGAAAGAGCTGTCATTCAAATGGGAGGTGAGAGCAGCCTGCAGTTCTCAACTGCTCTTTGCCTCTTAGGTAGAAAACTTAATTCCAGCTGAAGCTGGTTTCTGTACATTTAGCAAAGCTGGATGGAGACAATCAACATTTCACTGGCCTTCAGTCATTATAGCCTGAGCTGAAAGTGATTGAGTAGGAGGTAGATGGTTCTGCTCCCTACTCTGATATTTTCTTATACCTAATTTTAACATTCTGATCTCTAAATTATGTGCCTATGAAGTCAAGCATTCGACATGAAGGAAACAATGCCAAATTTTGCTCCATTTGACTTTAATCTGACCTCTGAAAGTATTCCCCATGACAGTCTTCAGCACTGTGATTCTTCTTTTCTCTTTCTTCCCTTTAGCTCCACAGCTGTGCTGTTCTCGTTTCAGGTCTCAAGTATATGTATTTCTGAAAATTTGGTGATGTTTTTGCCACCTCTCTTCGTTGATCTCACCAAAACCTGGTGTCTCCCAGCAGAATGTGGAGATCATTTTACATGACAGTTAACATTATGAAATAATTTTGTATATGAAAAAGCAGTTTCCTATGACTTCTATTGTAATGGAAAGCATTTGTGATTCATGCTAATACTGAGGTAAAATATGAAAACAAGAGACTAAAGCCATCCTCCAGCCCCTTGCATAACCCAGGACAAATTTCCCATGTCTGGATGAAGCAATCCTATAAAACGCTGTATATTTACCACATTTGATGTTTTGAGTAATGGCCATTCTCTGCTCCAAATGAGAGGCAGGACACCTGGAGAAAAATGAGCATGTAGTCACTTCTTTTGAAGCCATATCCTACTACATGGGTACAACAAGGCCAAAGACAGATGCATTTCACAACCTGTGCATGGCATTTCCCTTCTCTTTGGTGCTTGGCTATGCAATCTTAGTGTTCTTTTAACAGTAGTCAAATGTCTTCAGTTTCCCTTTTTAAATAATGCAAAGCTGAAAATGGCCAAGTCATCGTCATGAGAACAGTCTCTCCTGACTATCTCAGGAAGGGTAAAAGCTCCGGGTCTCAGACTTGATGCGATCGATGGCAACAGCGAACTGTTTGAGCCATCCCCTGAAAGGACTGCCACGCTGGTTTTATCAGTGGTTTCACAGGTATTTGCTGATAGCAGACTGTTGAGGCTCAGGTCTCAGGTTCTCTGCTGGGAAAAGTGTCTTACAGACTAGCGCTCCCCTTTCATCCTTCCCCCCTACTTATCTATGGCACCTTTGCTGCCATCTCCTGCCACTTGTCTTCTTCCTCTTCTGCTTCTGCCTCTCATTAGCCAGAAGTGATAGAGCCAGCAGCTGGAGTTATGGGAAGGACTTCTTTATCCAGTGTGCTCTCACATGCTGGGGCTTTAAAGTTGCAGAGCTGGCAGTCAGAGCAGTTTGCATTGCTAAGCCTCCCAGTCCCCATCTGAACTAGTTCCTCCTGGGTCCATATAGGAACACCAAGTTGATTTGTTCACCTCAAACCTCATTCTTGGAGCCAAGAGAATTACTTTTGCTAGAAGCTTCTCCTAGAAAATCAACCAGAACCAGACATCCAGCATGATTTTCTCAATGCTTAGAGATGATTACAAAGCAATTTAAGCAGCTACAAATCAGATCTGTCATCTGCAATAGAAAGTTTAAGAGAGTGAGGGCATATCTCTCCTGACCTGTCCAAGCTACCAGGAATGGAGTGATGGACTACTCAAATATTACAAAGCATGTCCTCAACATGCATTCACGGATGTGATTTATAGGTCCTGCAGACAAAATGTTTTAATTTTTATTTTACTTCTTGAGACAATTATTTGATTCCTTTCAGTTTGTCAAGCAGTGCTGTGGACTTGAACAATATAGTCCTAACTCTT
The DNA here is from genome assembly GCA_024606505.1 of Aquila spilogaster. Lineage (NCBI taxonomy): Eukaryota > Metazoa > Chordata > Aves > Accipitriformes > Accipitridae > Aquila > Aquila spilogaster. The sequence goes on from JANHGO010005033.1 coordinate 7,630, forward strand.
TTATTTTTTTCTTAAGTCAGTGGGTCAAACTCTGTCCTTTAATGCACTAACCACCAAGTCCCACTAATGTCAGCTTTCCTTCAGAGGATGAAATAATATGATTTAGTCCCAGAAAGCAGACCTCAAAGTCAGAGGCTTTATAAGCATGCCTCTTAGACCAAAGGCTTTAGCAGGTGGATTCTAAGGATTTTATTATGAGGAGCTTGACATGGAGTGGAAACTCTGAGCCATGAGGACTTGCCCTTTCTCTCAGCCAGATGCTAAGCTACAGGTCCTCTGACTTTGTTCCAGCTGATACTGATGGCTGTTCACCTGTTACCAAACAGGCTATAAAACTTTCCAGCAAATAAATGTTGCAGTAAGTATTATTTTTTTCTAGAATTAAATCATGAGTGAGGTGTACAATAATAAGAAAAGCATATTCAGGGTAAAAAATAATTTAGATACCTATGGGGCATTTAAGTGTTTACATAGGCTAATGAGTGAAATGTCCACCTCACAATCAAAACCATTCACTGCACTGCATTTTTGCACTAGACTGTCAACTAAATGAATAAAAAATGATTTTAAAAGAAAAATGCAGTGGGCTACTGCCCATTTATACACTCTACAAACGTAAAAGATGTATTCCTGATGGTTTATGTGGGCTGATTTTACATGAAATGCCTTTAAGAACAACAAGGCAGTTATTTATTACTGCATACTCTTCTGTTAATAAAAATGATCCTCTTCAAAAAGTGAAAAATAAATCCTAATATTTATTACTACCATGGCCACATATAATAGCCAATGGGAATGTTGTGAGTCCTATTTGTGGTTAATATTAAAAGACTTCACTTTCCACTCTCCCAGATTCTTTTTTTCATTGTTTAACATAACGTCAGAGTTTGATGCACCAGCCTCACCCACCTCACACTCCTGCTAGTGCAGTGGGAATGGCTTTGGCCCCCTGTGGAGGCTCCCCAGCACACCCTGGAGCAGCAGCACTGCAAAGTGCCTCTTCCATATTCTGTCACCCTCCCCAGACACAAATAAGCTGGAGACCATGCTGCAAGGGGTTACAGGACAGGACCAAACTAGGTGAACTTCAGTATCACGTGTGGGACGTCCTGCTCCCTTTCTCAGCTGATCAAGTCCCCCTCCTCTCTACTACTCATGACACTCTCAGGTGTTTTAGCAAATTCTAAGTCCCTGTACGAAACATGATGCTGCTGATTCCTGGATCACTCAGTCACAGACTCTCATTTAAAGATCACAGCCTCTTTGACTGTTCTGGAAACCAGCACCACTGGGCTACAGTCACAGCGCTGTACTGTAGCTTGCGACTGGAGCCATGCAGACATCTGTCTGGACTTCACCATCTCAAAGAGAATAGGAGGGATTGAGGTGCCTCTTGGAGGAATAAAGATGTATGCAAAGCCATTGCTAAAACAACTGTTGAGAAAGGTTATGTTGTATTGTAATCTCCCTACACATTATGAAGTGCATTTGAGATACAGTTTTGTGGACACCAACCCACATTTGTTTGTCAAGGATCCAGTGGCAATCTGTATGGTTTCTTCTCCTGCCACAGATTCATATCAAACATTTCTACTCTATATCATGTTACCACTGCAATAATTTAGAAGTTCTTTGGTTCTGAAGGAAAACTCACCTCATTGTTTTCCTTTTCTTTCTTTTTTTATCCTGATTCCCAGTCTGCCCTCCTTTAACAGAGCCCTTCCTTGTAGACTTATTTTTCAAAATGACTTCTATTTTTCAAAATGATGACCTTAGAGCTCTACAGAACTGTCAGAGAATACTGTGAAAACTTACTACAATCCTCATTCATCTGCCTCCTTGTGCAATCAGTGCCTAACTTAAAGTTACAGGTTTCAGAAGATATTACAAGGAATACCTCCTGCTGTTGCTGAAGGTGTCTGAGAGAATATATTCTATGCTATTTCACCATAGTGTTGTTCTGTGAAGGACTTTTCATATCCCAGCATTTTACTAGTAACAACTCATAGAGTTTCAGCAGTGAACTCTTTCTGGGGAATATTTCCCTTATAATATTACTGCACGTGAGTGAAAAATATCGTGGTAGGGAACTGCCAATAAGGCAAGAGGAATGGGACATTATCAATACCATTCCCAACAGTAATGGAAAAACATTATTAACTTTATGGAAGACATTGTATATATGCACAGCAGTTAGGAAGTTCAATTTAAGTGTAAATTATATTTTTAGCATCCGTTTTGTTCTTTGCTCTGACATATATCATCATGTTCTGTATGTCTGATGTGATCTCTGCAGAAGACCACTGCAGTTTATAACCTCATTTGACCTTTTAAATCGCTCTGTTCCGTGCTTCTTAGTTGCCCACATCACTGATGTGTTTTCCATTGTAATTCAAACAATTGCCCTCATCATTTTCCCTTGGGTTCGTATCACATTACCTTAGGTTTTTCAGATCATCTGTTATGGCTCCTGAAAGTTCAGTGCTGTGGTCTTCTGTGACCTAACAATGACAGGACACGGATAGTCTAAGTCAGCAATGACCACCTATTCACCACTTGGACACCGTAGGGAAAAAAAAGTAATTAACAGAAGAGAAAAATGAAAATACATACCTGCCCTCACCTTGTCCAGGTTTTGAAAAGAGACTCTTAGGATAGCAACTCCAAATAGAGGCAGGGAAACACTTCATCTGTTCTTCCACAGAAATCAGAAAAATAACAACCGCCGTTTTGTACTGTCTTCATTTCCCATAGCCCACACTCCTTCACCTTGACAGGCAGGACCCACGACAACATCCTGTCACGCCTGAGAGGAAGAGAAGGACAGAAGAAATCTCTGGAGAATCTTTGCATATGTCAGAGCAGAAGGAATCCTGGTTGAGAAGTAGGCAGACATGGAGCTACTAATTAAAGGCAATGCTCTTTGTGAGGGCTAAGCAACTTGGGCCTCAGCAAGGTCTGGTGAAAGCAGACAGGTTCAGAGAGGATAATGTATCTTCCTGGAGATCAGGAGCAGGCAGAATCCTCTGCCTGAAAGCATTCCAAATTATGTAAATGTGATCAGTTAAAACCTTGTGGGCTCTGGGTGCTGGGAGCTATGGTGGCACCTGAGCTCTCACCAGAGTTGAGTCCCAGGAATATCTGTGTCGGTGGCCAGTCCTCATCCACTGGAGGCCCTCCATTATTCACCTGCCTGCATGTCAGCCTGTAAGTCACTGGCAGACTGGCCAGGCCAGAGGCTCTTAGCTGTAGGCTGCGAGCTGCAGGACTGTGTACGTGTGCATGCTTTCAGAAAGCAGGCACTCTTCAGGAGCTGTCCTCCTTCCAAGATTTCACTTTATTACTGTTGTTTACATTCTTGTGCAGATAGTGTTTACGTGAATGTGGAAAAAGTAATGAAGACTGGTTTCGTTAAAATCATACACCCACAGGGTGAGGAGAGAATTCCAGAAGTACTCCAGTCGCCTCTCCATTCTCCTCATCCTCCAGAGCGTGCTAAGTGCATGTGTCATCCCTGGTACTGGAGCCTTTGTGAGTCATTCCCTGCAAACCTAGTGCTTCATTAGTATTATTAGAAAATGTTTTCCATCAGCAGGGGTGACCTTTGTGCTGCTCAGAAGGGAGCCATTTTTCTTGCAGCCATATTTCCAGCAGCACAGTCCTTTTACTCTGCCTGGCAGTTATTCTGTAAGCCCTGAAACGTGCTGCCCTGAGTGAGGTGACCCACAGAATGTCCTTCATAAGCAGCTTGCTGGTGTCCTTCTCCTGCCACTGCAGTGGCTGCAGCTTTCTGTGAAGCTTCCCAAGTCACAGCAGCAGCCCTGGTGTCGCAGAACAGCCCCTGCCTCCCTCATGTTGGTACTGTCTGTGCTGGCTTGAGTTATCAGCTAGCATGAGGTGGATCATGGTACAGGATGAGGTTTTCCAACTTTGCAACCAAAAAGGCCAAAGGGAAAGAAAAGCAAGGGGATAAAAATCTGGTACTCTTGTACCAGCTCACTCATTCTCTGTCACAGGGTAAAAAATGTTACTGCATCTGCAAGTGGGACAGCGATACAACCTCTTGCACAGAATCTACACTGTCTCTTTCTTCTCTTGCATGTGCCTATGTGCCCAGGTAAGCCAAGCCTGTACGCTCCGTCCAGGGCCACGCTCAGATCATTTTGGTTCTGCAGTGTCAGAGCACGTGCTGCAGATATTTTAATGGATTAAAAATACTTCCTGTTGTTGTCGTTCCTTCTATATATGTCCTGGTTAGAATTTCAATCTGAAATGCTTCCCAGGAGGTTTCCAGTAACAAACTCGTGCCTTTCCAAGACTTCACTGCCAGGAAGAGTCAGATGAGGTTTCAGCCAGTATCTGTGTTTACTGATTCTGGAGTGAGCTGAACTGAATTTGTCAACCAGAACTGTCTTAGGTTCACTGCAACACCTGTCTGTACTGCACCACTTTTAGCTCTCCTGCACTCATGACTTCTTCTGTCTTGTCAGTCAGTATGGCGCACCTCTCACGTTGGAAGGGCTGACAGAAAAACTGCCTTTGATCATGTGAGATAGTCTCATTATTATGGAGAATTACAGAAACAAAAGATACTGAGTGTGACTCTTGCACTGAGATGTAAACACCTAAAATAGGTCAGAGCTAGAGCCACGCGAGCACCCTGGGCTGCCTGACTGGCACAGGGCACCGGTCTCAGCCTGGCATCATTCTCAGCAGTGCCCAGCAGGGCTGCCTTTCTCCAGTGGGCACTGAGGCCGGGTGTCTGCCTCAGGGGGGACAGGTAGATGGAACCTGAACAGTAGAATTTCCAAAAGTGGTCCTCTGGTAAAGAGCAGGATGAAAATAAAGCAAATGATGTCACCAAGAAGCAATTACTAGTGATTCTTTGGGGAATTGTTTTCTCTCCCACTCACCTCCCTTTTCTCTGTCCTCAGCTATCTAGCTATAAATAGAAAGGAGCAGTTGAGTGCCTGAAGCAGTCACTTATCTTATCTGTGTCATCTCACTGAAGTGTACAATTAACTTCTATTTCAAAATGCCCATTGGTTATAATTTTCTCATTGTGTCTGAAGAACTGCAAAACATTTATTGATTCTTACACGGACATACACAGGCAGTGAGCATTCACTTATGTTCAACACATTATTTTCCCAGTTAGTGGCAGAGAAAGATGACTGTTAAACTGTTTAACTGCTTCTGATATTACCAATCAAGATTTGGAAGCTGTATGAGCACTAAAACTATCTAACATTTGCATCTCAGCTCACTACACATTTTCTTGATTTATTTTCATCAATTTTCAGGCCAAGAACAGAGGGCGTGAGAGAGTTTAAACTTCTGGATCATTGTGTTGAAATTCTTCAGGTATGAAATCTGAAAATAAAGAAAATGATAAATCCAGTAGGTAACAATGTAAATAAGGACATAATGTTTTCCAAGCAAGTGAGGCTTCCATTTTTCACTTTGTATTTGCTCCTCTCACTGAAGACAGGATAAAGTGAAAATAGGCTTACTAAAGATGGATCATGCTGAAATAATATATGTATCCTTGACAAGGTAAGAGGTTCACTTTAAAAAGAAAAAAATAACTCAATAATTATAGTAGAATTCATTTATCTGGTATTCAAGATGCATTTGACGTTATGTCACATAGAAAACAATTAGTTAAGACAAAGAACATGGAGATAACAAATTAATTTTAAAATAGATAGTGAGATGGATCAAAGGGAGATGGCAAAGGGTCCTGCTGCAAGGAGAAGTACCAATAAATAGCTGCCAGGGATGCCTCTCAAAGTTTAGTTTCAGGACTGATCTTGCGTAATGTTTTCATCAGTCATTTTGACACACAAAATAGAATGGGTTGATGAGTGATACAGGATGAGAGGAGCGCAGGTCTGAGAAGCAGGAAATGAATGCTGTCATGAAGACAGGCCTGAATAAATTCAATTGTACAAATGCAAAGTTGTGTCTGATATAATGCAGACTCCTGCTGTAGGCTGGAATTACTCAGTTTAGCAGAGCATCCTTTAGAGTTGCTGACTGTTTTTTAGAGCCCCTTTTCTGTTCCAGTGGTCAGGCACCACTTTCCGTTCTTGTTTTTGTGATTGGCAGCTATTTGATCTGATGCAGTAGGTATCATTTGAACAGCATAGGATGGTGGGTATTGTGGCCTGGATGCACGTGTAATGACAGCATAAAAATTATTATATTAATGTAAAATGTTAGATGGAAAAATAACTTCCAAAAACTCATATCAAGGGCCTCCTACAGAGCCTCATTCTGCTAAGTACATCATGACACATGCCAGTTGTTGGACTTGTTCCTCCTCCCATGAAGTGGAAACTTTCCAGGTTGAGTTTGGAGTTTGTTGTCACTTTTAACACCACTCGTAAGACAACTCCAATCTTCATGATGGAGCTCATCCTTGAGGGTCTTTTACATTTTTTTTCAGGTCCAGTCATCCAGATTAGTGGTGAAGCAAACAGTCACACAGCTCAATTGCAAATTTCTGTGAGTACTGCACAAATAGTTTGCATTTACTTCATAGAATCAAATTATTTTCACAAAAAACCTCAAAAATTCAGGGTAATAGAAAAAGAGGTAAGTATTGTGAGTTATTGGCATGCAATTTCTGAACAGAACTAAAATCTGTTATATCATATTTAATGAATTCTTCTACAAAAAAAAATATCTTAAAATATTACAAGAAAAATCAAGAAGATGAGCAAACAGAAAGATTGTGAAGTCTTCTAGGAATGACACATGAAGCAGTTTTATACCACTGGTGGCAAGTTCTGTCTTTAAGGCATACAGAAGACTACTGAGAGGTATTTTTTAATCCTACTTTGTTTCATCGTGTATTTTTCCAGTTTCCATGTTATATTTAGTTTCATAATCCAAACAATTCTGAATTATTTGTACAACAATAAAATATAGAGTTTCGCTAAATTAAACAAACTGTTCAGCAATCACAGCCCTGTATATACATTTTACATTCTTCTGTCTATTTTTAATGGCAGTACCTAAAATAAAAAGAGAAGTACATTTTCAAAAAAAGTATCTTTAGTGGGCTTTGAAATAGCGGAAAGTTGAATGCATACTGTCTAAGTTTACACAAGATGGAAATCAGTAAGGGATTGCATGTATTATTTGAGCAAATTTCTTTTGCAGTCACTAAATACGGGAATATATTCAGACAGTGAGCTGTAATTGCAGTCTCTCAGCTGCTCTGGCCTTTCCAGCAGCTACTGAGGAGCAGGTCTCTCACATAATGGCGTTGTGAGGCCAACTAGACCCAGACAGCAGAGAAAAGGCTGTGGAAAAGCCTTTCAAATGAAGTGCTCCGCCCTCTGAAGGTCATTAATCTGAGCCAAGGACTGAGAGCCATGAGCATCAGCTAGAAGACCCTCAAAAGTCTCGTGAGCATTTTGGCTGGCTGTCCAAACTGAGGTTAAATGCTGCCCATGCAGTATTACTCACCTTAAGATTTCAGAATACATCCCAATTGTAAGACAGATGCTTTCCTTCTTCTCTCAGTCATATTTGCACCAAAAAAATGCCTTAAACAAAAATGAAAAATGGAGATCCAGACATACTCAAGCTCACATACATTTCTCAAGTGGTGGAGACATTCCCATTGTCTTGAGAATTAGTTCTATTAGTCCTCTGTAGACTACTTCATGGTGCTAATTTCACTCCAGTCATGAGGTACAACGACAATGCTAGATAACAGCTAAAACAGGGAATCTGTGCTGTTGGTGAATTCAAAACACCAGTTCAAATTCCTCATCACTGAAATCATGGAAGGAATCACTTGTCATTTTGCCCTTTCATTCTTAAACTGAGTTTAAATGACTCAGATGCTTTAATTCATCAAACACTTCACCCCTTTCCCCCAAAAAAGCACTATGTGTGATGCACAAAAGCAATTAATAAATTATTCAGCTCAATCCCATGACTTTGTGCATTAACACATGAAGCCTCTGACCCCCTACAACAAGAATTTTTTAGTGATTAAAGAGGCATTCTGGCATAAATAGGTCAAACGTAGAGCTCTGGAGCTTCCTTCACCATCTGAATCTGAGTTTGCAGCCTTTCTCTCCTTAATTATAAAATCCCAGAAATTGAGAGAAATACAGAAAAACCTGAAACCCTATAAATAACACATAGCAACGCTTGGCTTCTTTGGGGTTTCTCAGGTGTTGTCATGTTCTGAACTGTGCAGCCAGCATTCTTCATACATTAATAATCAAGAGAAGAGACATTAAAGAATAGGAAATATGTGAATAATACAGGAGACAAGGGAAATATAATGAAAGCAAGTGTCCTTCACCTGACATTGGGCATGATCATTCTGTCCCTGTGCAAATAAATCTCTGACTTCAGGTTTGGTAATGAGGCAGTAAGTTGCTTGTAAGTGCTACTGAAGGCAGATAAAGACAGCTGTACTGCCAGATAGCTGTAATTCTCTATTACATAGTACTGCAGAACTGAGTCCTTCAAGATAATAGCTAAAAATTAAAAAAAGCCTTTTAACTGCACTGTGTTAAGTGGGGTCTCTGGCATTCTCTGGCATTAGGAAAAGCTGCATTAAAAGCAGCTTCAGAAAATTTATCTTTCCTAAGCTTGCAAGCAGACATCTGATCAAATTGAAGAAGGGCAGACATGCCAAGGTGACAGAGGAGCCGGCAGCTCTCCCATGTAGGGAGCTGGTGGGCAGAGCCACTCACTCTGGGCAGGTGCAGTTGTAACCTCCTTGCACATCTGCTGGGGGTGGCAGATGGTATATTAAAATCATCAGCACTGCTGTGGCTATGGTTCATTTCCATGTTTTGCCCTTGAATTAGGCTAGTGGGATCCTGAAGATCTCCTTCACCTTCCTGTCTTGCTCCCAGTCCATCTCCAATTCTACATAAGTGCGCAGCTCTTGGCTACACAAGTACCAGAGCTAATACTTATATCAGGGGATGCCTGTCAAGGGCTGAGCATTTCCAGATAATTTTTAAATTTAAGTAGCATTTGTTATGTATTATTATTTAATTAGTCAGAGAAAAATGCTTGAGGAAGAAGTCATATGAAGAATACAGCTTCCCTATGCCAGAAGTGCTCATTTGAAAATTGCAGTTCAAAATCACAGCTACTTTGTGTGACGTGATTAAAACTCTTCCCATACAGAGCTTATAACCCTGAACTATCCAAACTCAATTTTTTGCATTTAGATGGCTTTGATGATAAGCTTAATCTAACCTGACTTCGGACAACTAATAATACCTCATTAAAAAAACACAATCACTATACTCAGCATAATGTGCAGCCATGAAAGATCATCATCCCAACTATTTAACTGATTGGACGATGGAATGATTGGTCTTTTCAGGTAGGGGTGATGCTTAATATAGACTTACATGGCTGTTAAACCTCCAAGGCCTCATGAGATGAGTAGCATCCCACAGTGGTGAGCTGAGAACTCCAGGGGATCAAATATCACAGATTCTGTGCTATTAAATTGTCCCTGAAACTCATTTGCATCCTATGGCCCAACATAACATTCTGATAGATGCCATACTTGTAAACGAAGTCTAAAAGCAGTAGAAAATGCTTGCAAACAAAGTATGATGCCAATAACAGAGTAACAGTTAAGAAAGTTGTGTTTATGAGAGAAGAAAACAGAAATTCCTCCTGTCTTTTCTGCAACCCAAGTTTAAGGAAACACACATTCTGTTCTGGATCCGTGCACAGGAATTCTCCCTCTTGGTTGAAACTGGCAAGTCCTGCTGACCCATACTTAGTTCTGCTGATGTTCAGTTAGAAGTAGTCATTAGATCTCAAAAAAAAAGAAAAAATCTTTTAAATTACAAGAAATGAGTCCAGGAAGAAAATGTGAATGTAGCCATAGAGAGTAAAAAAAAATGAAATAAAAATTTTAAAAATGCTGAATTATAAAATAAATATTCCACTTGATCCCGACAAAACCACAGTCTTTACTGGGAGTGACCTTCTTGGAAAACTGATACCACTTTTATTTGGAAATGGATTTGAGCTACAGAATTGGAATCCTGATTTTTGGGCACCATTGTTCATTGCAATGCACATCGAAGTTTTGTTTTGACCTACTATAGAAATAGAGTCCAGTGACAACATGCAAGTATCTAATTGCATGCTAAATATGGGTTTATACAAGTAAATGACAGATTACATATAAACGCTCATCTGTACTAATCCAGCAAAAAGCATTCGTGCCATGTTTTGCTGGTGTGTTTTTGAGTCCAGCTGAAAATATGATCCTTTTATTCTCTAGCCTCAAATAACACAAAAACAAAATAAACTATCATCTTTCTATTTGAGTTAAGCAATATATCTTTGTCTTATTAAAAAGTTATGCTCTGTGTTTTTTGAATGACATGCAGTGACTAGATTTTGAAAGATGATGGGAAGGCTTTGGGACTGCCAAGTGGAGGCCATGAAAGGCTCAATGTAGTACATTAAGATCACTGTTCTGAAGTCTCATGTGGACACTTGAGTACTGAGTTTTTTGTATTTTGTACTTTTTTCCTTCCTACTCAGCTCAAGCAGAAACTTAAGCAGAATTGAAGGTCAAATTAGGATTTACAGAATACTTTGCCTTTTTTGTTTTCCACTTAGAAAAGGGTACACATAATACTTCTCTATATGGCTAAGAGATTTATTATTCTAACAGTTTGCTTTCTTCTCTTGCTTCATGTTATGCTTTGGAATAGTTTATATGCTCCTTGTGTGATTCATATGCCTAAATGTCTGAAGAAAAAAATATGAGTGTTTGTAAGCTCTCATAGGAGTAATCCATTAATAAAATGTCTATGGATTTCCATCCAATGCATTGTCCATTAGCTCATCAGCTTGTAATGATTTACAATATGTAGATATGGGTGTTTCCCACATGACAAAAGAATATCTCTAATTTATGTGCATGGAGAACTGTTTAATTTTCTATTATAAGAGAAGCTCTGTGTATGACCTCGTATCTAGAAGTATTTGATCTTTAGCAACTGCTGAAAATAGATTCTATACAAAGAATGAACTCGACAATGCGAGCATTTCCAATTATACATCTTTGCTTTCATGCGTAGTGCACTATATCAGTTCTTATTTGTGAGTGCACCAAATTTCCAAACCTTGTGTTACATGAAACAGCATGGTACTATTTCCTCTTTTTTCCGTGGTGAACATGGATTGAGACGTGTTCATTATGGTTTTTATTCTCGCTTGTTGTTGGACTGTGTTGATACTAATCTTTGAATTAATGAGAACAGGTGTTGCTTCTGTTCACTCTGTTATTCCACCCCATCAATCCCTTTCTTTGTGTGAGATCTGCTATTTCTTTGTTCATGAATGATGTGCTGCTTTTCAACTCAATTAATATATAGTATCAAAAGAGGTTTTTCAGGTGTTGTTACCTGAAGCTCCTACTCTCAATGAAAACAATGTAATACAGTGCTTCTTCTGTAAGCTGTGTAACCTATAGTCAATAGCTAAAATAGGTATGGCAGAGTATCCAAAACTGCAGTGTATCATATTATAGAAATAAGATTTGTAAGTGGATTCCAGTGAGATCTATGGAACACAGGTTTACAAAAGCATTTGTGTCTTTGTGTGCACTGATGCTCCAGGAATGAGATGGGGGATGCGTTCATGGATGTATGATAGTTTTCTTTATTTCTCAGTCTTATTTCTCTAAACAGAGGAATTCCAGACATGCATGAATATTTATATTACGGAGCAGAATACAGAAAACAAATATATTTTTATTGCATATTTGATTGCTTGAAAAGCTCAAGGAGTTGTCAGAAAGAGGTAGCATTAGAACAGGCTGCAGAAATCTGCAAAATGAGATAATGTCTGGTACAGATGACACAAAAGAGCTAGAACGTAAATAATACGAACATCTGACTATTTTTCAATGACAGTTCTGCTGCAGGATGGTAGATTGTAGTGTTAAAGAAGAAAGAAAGATCAGCAGCACAAAGGCAGAAGAGCAATACTTTTGAACAGGTAGAAGTCCTGGATAATAAGAATCAGGATTAGCAGCAACCTACTTGGTTTATAATTTGGCCAAATGCTTATTAGTCTTCATTTGCTAACACTTACTATGCAGTGAGTCTAGGACAAGAATTTTTTCTTCTGCCTGAAGAGTCAGCAGTAGTTTTGAAATGTATGGTATTCATAATCGATATTTTCTTTCTTCAATTATCTATGCCATCTTAATAATTAAACAATAAAAAGAAATTTTCCACATAGTTTTTAACCCTTGGTTTTGACTTCTCTTAAGGAATTCTTGTTTTTAAACTCTTTCCACTGAATATTACTGTCTGACTTACTTGACTAATCTAATTTCTTCTTCAGTATAAATCACTGTGTTGATGATTTGAAAAAAGAAACAGTCTACTCATAAAATAATGAGTTTTAAAATGAGGAGAAAACAGAAATGCAAATTTCAAGTTCCAAGTAAAAACTGACCGTAAGTAACAATTTCAGTGGCTGAGTAGATGAAGTTATTAGCTGACCTTCACTTCTTCCTCTTCAATTGCTTCATATCCTGGGTTCAGTTTTCCCTGAGCTATCCTGTCTGAAATAAGAACAACAACTTTTTTTTAATGGACTAATATATAAATTTGAGAAGCAATAAGCAGAAAGGCATATGACCAACGAAGCATGCAGTGGCAAAATTCTAATTCACTAGAGTTTTCAACTGATTTTTTGCAAAGCTCATGTAAGCATAGATTGCACACTATTTGGATATAAAAGGTGTTCACCATGAAGTTTTTGTGCATTTCCTCTGGTTGAGATATGTAGAGCAGCCCAAGAAATCCTTCATACTGGCATTGCTATCACTTTTTACCAACATTAAAGAAAGACATGGCCCAAGGATACGTGGAGGACATGGCCTCTTTTGTCTGATCTACCCTAGTTCAAAACATCAAGAATGGGAAACGTAAAGCATTGTGTAGACATGGCAAGGGTGAACAAGTGCAATGTCAAGAATGTCACAAATATACAATAAATTCTCTCTTTTCGAGGAATAGTCACTGTCACTTTCTCGTGGCAGACTCCTACATATCAGATTCTTTTCTGAATATGATTCATTCTATAAGGACTTGTCCCTTTGTCTCCCAAATCTTCATCTATCAGATCGTATTTAACATTTAACATTGTAACATTTTCTCTTATTCCAGGGCTGCAAAATGTTTGATTTCAGATTTATGTGGGATGTTCAGGCCCCACTTGAATAAAGTAACAATTGAAAATGAGAGATAAATATTTAAAAAAACAAAAACACATAAAATTGTTCCAGATCTTTTACACTGTGAATATTAATAGCTGTGACATAAATTACATTTAACATCCGATTACGGTGTAATAACTGCCTGGTCTATATTAGAGGACTGAATATGTCATGCAGAGACTTAATTGTCACTATTAGACTTCATACTGATCTTTGAAATTAGTCATGTTTTTTTTGAACTTTAAATCATTTTAGGAGGTCTATAAACACTGGAAGATCCAGTCATTTCCTTTAGCTCATTCCTGATTCTTCCCCAAAATTTTGAGCTCTGATGAATTATAGTTGCTTGGAAAATCTTCAGTTTGGAAAAGTTCACACTTTTTTTTTTAAATAAAATTGTTTTAAAGAATAGTTGAAGGCATTTTAGCTGAAATCTTGAGATAATGTGTGAAGTTAGAGTAATTGCTTACTAGTCCCAAGCAGGTATTATAATACCATAAAAATAGTGTATAATTCTTGACATTCTGAGGATAAAATCCTTCAAGCCTGAAAGCAATTAATTTAACATTTTCCAATGATAAACTAAGAAACCACTTTTTAAAATAATTTCTAAAATATGTAAACAATAGATATCCTTTCCTGTTTGTCCTAAGATATATGAGAGGATAGAAAGAAATGGAATGGCAGAAGGTCTGATTTACTAGGTTCTTTACAGTTGTGGACAATGTGACCAAGTTATATAAATAAAATGACTCACTGTAGGAAGGTCTAAATTTTCTAAACCAAAGCAACAAATTCCAACTGTTTTAGCTAAAATTGATGGCTTTCTTTAAAGGTCATTCTATCATGTCTACATAGTTTAGAGTCAGATCATTTTATTGATGTTTTTAAACTCGGGTATGTACATTTTCACTTAATGTCTAATGTTCATCGACATCTTATATTTGAAAATGATGCTCTTGATATAAGATGTCATAGGTCATGCATAATGTTTTCAGATAATTAAAACCAGTTAGGTCACAGTTACCAATCATTAAAGCAGGTAGGCCACTGGGCTTCAAAGTAAGCTTATCCTCACTCTAAATTAAGGATGTGAAAGTTACATCATTTGCTATCTATCTATCTATCTATCTATCTATCTATCTATCTATCTATCTATCTATCTATCTATCTATCCATCTATCTATCTATATGTATGTATGTATGTATGTATGTATGTATGTATGCATATATATATATACTTCAGTTTATAGTGCAGGAGTATACAGAATACAGAAACACACACCACCAAAAAAAACAAGGACGAGATGACCCAAAAGGAATATATTTTGTTTTCTCATCTGTATTTGATTGTTTTATTCAGTAAAATTATTTTAAAAGTATTTTCTTCATTCATCTTACTTTACTGTAACTGAATCAAGAATATGTTTGTCACAAATGAAAAATGTCTTTAATATATGCAAAAAAGTATTATGTAGTATAACAGAAGTAATAATTACTACTTTTTTATACCTTATTTTACCCTCAAGAATTGACCTCATTTTTACTTGTTGAAAGTATAAGGGAGAAACAAATATGTTTCTTCCACCCAAGATATGTAGCAAAAAAAAAAGGAAATAGCTTTAATTGAGATCAGTGCTAAGATCCTATGAGGGAACACTGTTTTTAGCTCTATTAATTCTGATATCTAAAGGATGTATAAAAGTCAGACTTACTGATAATAAAACCACATACCTCAGAACACCTTCATTTTTCTAAAATCTTCTGTTTTGTAGTTCTTGAAACTTAATTACTCCAAGTTAAGCAGAAGTTCAAGGACAAATGTTTTGAAAAAAAAAAAAAAAAACCAAAACAAATACATAAGACTTCTTAAGGAAATCTATGGTAATAGATTCACAGGAAGTTACACTGTGTTTGGTAATACTTAAAGTTCCACTCCTTCCTTTGGGCCCTAGGAATATACAAACAAAAAATCAGCCTGCTCCCCAACTTACTGCCTAACTGCTACGGTCCTACCACTGCATAGGTGGTGTTTGATGTGTGCAGTTCTAAGAGTCCTAATGCAAAATGTTGGGAGTTAGAAAGCAAAGTATCTTAATTCCGTGCTTAGTTGAAGGTATTTAAAAGGGATTGATCTGAAAAATACAGGGGCCCATGTTCTGTTCTGAATTATACCAGTTCATGCCCAGTGATACAGGTATATATGGATCTGATCCAGAAGAACGAATGTGACAAAGAATGAATGATCTGGTTTATGTTTAGAGGACCTCTGCCCAATATTCTGCCTGTTCTACAGCCATTAGTGGAAAAATCATTCACTTACTGTGTCCACTGAGTGATGGCTTTTATTCTGATAAGAAGTGCTAATTCTACTAATTTTTGTCTGGCTCAGGTAATGAATGTGGAATATCTGCTGAAGAGGAAAATAAGTCAACAAAACCTACTGCATCAAATATATACTACTATGTGGGTGTTTTTTTCCTAAAATGCTAAGAGGTGAAAAGCTCGTACTTCTATCCAGCTTGCCATTCAGTCATCTGAGCAATTACTTGCATAAAGCAAATGACATCTAGATACTGGAGAAAGATAAAGTTGAAAGACTGTTCATTAAAAATATTCTTCTCAATAAATGATTTGGTTTTTTGAAGTAAATTGAACATAAAGAGTAGGAAGGAAGAAGAAAAATTTGAAATTTTATCATACCATTTTAAGTTTGCTTATGTCACAGAGAAAGTAAATGGCAATAGAGTATAAAGGAATCTAATCCATAAAGGAAGAGAAAAAGGTTAAAGAAGTCAACAGTAATTAAATGGTGATTGAAGCTGAAAGAAAATTGATCTGTGTTAGCTGAAGGCC
>JANHGO010005034.1:0-23739 GCA_024606505.1 Aquila spilogaster
GGGGGGGGCCGTGCTGCAAACCAAACAGAAGTGTCTTCTGGGAGGGAAATGAGAAATGTTTTTCTTCTTTGTGGTTTTCTCTGATCTCCCGTATGTTTTCTCATATCTTTTTATAACCTTATCTATTATTTCTAGATCTACTTATCCTACAAACGATGCATGAAAATTTCAACAAAACAAATCAAAGAGAGCTAATTTAGCAGCTCCACAACTTAGTGCTAGGCTTCCAAGCTCACCCATGACAACACAAGCTCCCTTGTTCGTAAGGAGTTCACATTTTTCATGGAAGAGACTTTGGAAGCCAGGAAATGAAGAGCACAGAAAAGCCAGCAGACTTCTCCCAGTTCATCTGGCAGATCCGCTGGGTTTAGGAGCGCCAAACAGACCCTGACGAGATAAACACGTTGTTTATTTTTAGGGTTCTGGAATTCAATTACAACTAGAGATATGCAAATATAGTTTTATATAAGAAAAACATCCAACCACGTCTTGCAAATAGCTATTATTTAACAAAAGGAGGCAGAGAGATCTCCAACCGACAACCGAGCAGATTAAAATAGAACTTATAATCTGATAAAGTTGGAGCATAGCCAAGACAGAGTTAATACAAAAATTCTTATGAAAGTTGCCAGAAACACATTTTCCCCCTCACAATTATAATTTATGAAGCTTTATAACCTTTTCTTTCACACATTTCCAACGGCAGAGCTCAGAGGATTACTTTGTAGGCCATTTTCCTTCACATCTCAGAAAGGAGGTACCAAGCACAAATGTTTAATGGATACTTTTTGCTCCACGTTCACGCAATAATTTCAAGGAATGCCACGCATTGCGAGTATTGCTGCTAATGAGTCGCGTTAATTATTCAGACATCGGAAAAGGTAGATGTTTGAACGTGGATAATAAAAATCTTTCCAAGCAAACTTGTGTAATTAAATGGATGCCAACAATAAGAGCTTCAGACAAGCCGTACAGAAACCCACTTCTCCTCTTCCAGCAATCTCTCTGGTTTTGAGGTGCTGGAGCCAGCTATTAACTACTACTTAATTCACTCAGCCTAGAATCCAGACAAGGCAATGAGCAAAATGCATGTTCTCTTTCAAACACACCTGACACTGACCAGCAATCAGCACACCTGGGCCCTAACGTTAGTACAAGACACATCAAGTTGTCTAAAACATTGCAGAGGAGCATTTCTCCTTCAAAGTGGCTCCTTTTACCAATTCACTACTAGCAGTCTCCTGAATTACTTCACGTGCTCTTCACTCAAGTAATGATCCAAACAGCAGATGGGATTGGTATGCATCCAGAGTGCCCCAATTACTCCTTGCTTGTTGCATATTTTATTGAACGTTTCACATGAGTAATGAGTGTTCAAAGTTGGAGTAAAAACCATCTTAATACTTTGGAGTACCATTCACAGGACTAAAACACTTAAAATTCTACATAAATATTTATTAAAACAATAATGAGTATAACTAATAATGATGACTCATAAAAATGTTTCCTACTGGTTCTACTCTATTTTGGAAAAAAAAAAGTCTATAGCATTAGAGTGAGAGAAGAAGGCAGCTCGAGTGGCTGCATTTTCTACAGCTCTAAAAATATTCTGTTCCACCTCACCAGTACCCAGGGCTAAAAATAGCCACACAATCTTTCTGCAGTAAAATACCTCTTGCTGCCTCGAGAAAAAGCCACTCTAAGTTTCCATTCAAAACCAGACACCTTCAAACCTTTAATGAACCTCAGGTCATTACACTGTTGACGTGGGGACGCTTCCCGATGCAGCAGCAGCTGGCCATCATACTGTCAGTGTGCTAAGGTTAATGCTCATCCAGCTGATTACATAGGGAACACACTATTTTCTAATGCAGAAATGTACCTGGACTAAAATTAAGCTTACATTTTATACTCTACCTTAGCTCAGGACAAGAAAAGACATCGTTGAATTGGCCTTTGATCAGTCATTTGCAATAGCAGCATGTTTATTTCTGAAAGCAGGAATAGTTAAGCAAGAGGATCAGGACTACAGCAAATTTTTTGCTTGATGCTGTAAGCCGAATAAGAGGTGTTAATTGGCCATTCATTAAGCTAATAGAGTACATCATCTTCATCAGTTACATTTGTCAAAATATTGACCAGTAAAACTTAAACACTATAGAATACGTCAATCCAACACATAAATATTTATGTACCTTCCCTAAACATGTAAGATACTTCATTTTGTTGCAAGACAGACATTTTCCTTTTTATTCCTTTCAGCTACAGAAGGCATTGTATCAGTTTATGCTCAATCTCCTCTCAAGTAGCACCACTGAAAATTTAATACACTGGCTGCAAGCTAAGACAAAAACTGCTGCATTCAGATTAAGGCATAGAAAACATTTACCTTTTTAAAAGGTAAAATTCAGACAGGCTTTGAATTATGCTCAGTTGCAGTGGAAGCCAGGGAACTCATAACACAGTATTCCTCATAATGGAGTTTGCCCAAATCCTCTCGCACCAATCCAGAAAGGGGCTCATTTACACAGCTACGTATGGTGCTTTTAATAAGACAGAAAGCAAGCTGCTGCATGGGACAGGAACGATGAGAGGCTATTCCTCATTTGGGGGACCCACAGCATCTCCGGATGCATTGCTGCCCTTTTAAAAGCACCGCAATTTATGAAGCTCCTGGGTAATGCAAGCATTTAGACACAAACACTTCCCCTCTATTAACCACAGCCTTTTAGCACCGAGCTCCTGCCACCAGCCAGAGCCCAGCAGCAATGCTGTGAACCCAGTGCCTCACTCCCCTCAGCTCCCGCTGCCCACACAGCCGTACTACACTCAGAGCAGGCTGCCCAGGGCCCCATCCAACCTGGCTTAGACCACCTGCAGGAGTGGGGCATCTGCAGCTTCTCTGGGCAGCCTCTCCCATATTTTTCCATCCTCACTGGGAAAAATGTCCTCCTCAGATCCAACTTAAACCTCCTGCTGATGACCAGAGCAAAGTCATCCCCAACTGTAGAAGGACCCTGTGCCAGACACCAAGAAGCACATCAAAGCTCCTCAAGAGGACGTATTTTTGTAAAGACACAAGTCTTTCTTCCCCTGACAGCAGCAGCCAGCTCCTCATCCACTCCCAAGGGTTACAACTGCACTTGAGAACATGTGGCACTACTGTGAAATGACAGTACTGAATTCTTAGGCTTAAAACCAATGAAAAACTGACCTCAGGTTCTGGTCACTCTGCTGCATTTCTCTCTTCAGATCACTTCCAGATTCCGCTTGGTTTAAGTCACTGCTTTTAATAGTTAAGCTCTCTTTACTCCCTGCCTTTCCCACTCCCAGTGGAGCTATGCCTATTGCTTCTGAGCATTATTTGAAACAGCGCCTAAACATACGTATACAAAAATAGCCTGGAAATACTCCAAAGGCTACAATTAATTCATAAATATCACTTATTTTATAGCACTTCATTATATATTGTATAAAAAGAACAGATCAGCTGGAACCTCCGTGCAATTGGATAGATATTTACACATTATTAATCAGCCACGTATTACAGCATTTCTGAGCAATGCAGACTTCTGAAGACCTTCAGGGCCAATCCAACGCTGATCAACAGCATCAGAACTCTCCCCTTTCCATCTTAACTCTCACCAATGCTCTTGCTGGGCCCACAGACCTCCTTTGTAGATCTCTTCTGTCATTTTGCTAGACAGAAGGAACATCACTGGATCCTCCACACCCTGTTAAAGTCCCTTGATTTACTCACGCACCTAAATATAGATCCCAGAACTCACCTTCTGCCGTTCAGGCTGGAAAAACTTAGCTTCTGCCCCTAAGAGCACCAGCAGCAGTGAAGCACTCCAAGCAAGCTGCTAGCACTGCCTTATCCTGATTCTAATGTACTTTTGGTCTCAGCAAGGCAGCGACAAGTTCTATAATCCTAATAAGAAAGGCAAAAAATAAGTTCAACATTTGCAATCAGATAGGAGTCCCTACTAAGCTCTCTCCTACGATTAGAGCAATCCACATCACCTTCTTCTGAAAGTCATCATAAAGGTAGATAAAAGCATCCCTAAGATTCCAAGTTAACGAAGCCATTCAAGACACTGACGCTGGAAATGCTGCTGGGAAGCGACATCCACATCTTAGTTGGAAGTAGAAATCTTAAAAATACATATGTCAATAGCACAGCTTCCTCTAAGGAAACCTGAGCAACACTTTCAAGCCTCAAAGTGCCTCAGTGGGATGCCACCCCAAGGTTTATTCACTGATTATTAATGGATTACTCAGACTTTGAATCAACAGTGTGGTTTGTCATAATTCCTTCTACTGAAAGCTTTAATTATCAAAAAGATAACCTAATTTGATCTCGGGAAGTAAAGTAGCTTCCTAGATCCATTCACATTAGAGCTGTGGTGTCAGACAGCACCCACACCCTGCAGGGTCCTGGAACTGGGGTGATCTCAGTTCCATATGTGAGGAGCCAACAATCACCTGCTAAGGTGAACAGCAAGCAATTACACTCCTCCTCCTGCAGCACAAGAGCCGCACAGCTGTGCAAAACTTAAAATCTTTAAGAGAAACTAGACTACCGAAAGAGTCTTTAGATGTGGACTTGAACGCCATATGCAAATAAAATTGGAGCCCAAAAAAGAAACTTCATTGCACCGTAGCTCTAGCTGTGCCGCAGCACACAACCAAGAGTTAAGATTCCAGCTCCCCCTTGCGCAACCCAAAGCTGCAGAGCCGGAAGTCGGAGAGCGCAGCCCGGGCTGAGAATGCAGTGTTTTGCTGAACTTCCTCCCACAAAGAACATTTGAAAAAATAACAAACACAGAAGACAGTAAAAGCGTGACTTTCATATAAACCATGATTCTGCTTACACAGAGCAGCAGATCAGCTTGCTGATATATGGAAGGGTGAAATACTTGCCAAACAAAACTTTTCTAGTTTCCAACCTAGACTTCTAGCTGCTTTCGTTTGTTTAATTGTTTAATAGCTGTAAATTGAACTACAGTCACACTAAAGATCCTGGTCAGACCAGATGCAAGCTCTGCCTTCAGGAATGCACCATGTCCAAATAACCATGGTCAATCACACGCAAAAAAAAAGTTTCCATGTAAATGCAAGTCAAGAGCGCAACTGCCAATCAGTGAGCACCAAGTCGGAGCTGCTCTTTTGAGGGCAGACACCAGGGGAGAAATCCGACTTACTGCAGAAACTCTGTTATATGCCATAGATGATGAAATTCAACCAGGACCTAAACAAACCTGAGCAGAGCCACAGAAGCTCCTGATGCCCTGAACACCTCACTTTTGCCTCCTCCTTCCAGAAGGAGGAGATGTGCGGGCAAATATTCCCATTTCCATGGCTCAGTGTTTTAAACATCACTTAGCATGGAAGCAGAGCAAACAAATCATAGGACCATCACCCACGTGGAGTTCAGACAGCTTCATAAAAAAAAAAAAATGGCGCAGCCCATAACCTCCTTAATCCTTTAAATTGAAAAGAAAAAGTTAATCTTCTGCTACACACAGGTAAACAAAGACCTGTAGCCTAGTTACAATGTTTTTTGGAACAACTACACAGCTAAAGCAATTAGGAATGACATACGCTGTAACAAGAAGTATTTTTAAGATGTTGTTTAACAATCTAACGTCCCTTCCATAATAAGCTGGCAGAATTTGGGTACTCATTACTCATCTCATAGTAAACATTTTACCACACGAGATCTTATCGGTGTGACAGAAGTTACTTTTAGAAAATTGGCCGTATTCTTAAAAAACAACCAATTAGTAGTGTATGCACACTCACCGAAGGCTGAAAATAAAATTAAGTGAAAGCTGCAGCTTCTCTTAAGAAACTAACAAGCAACATTCTCTAACTTAAAGGAATTCCTATTAAAATAATAAAGAAAAGAAGTCAAAATAATAAGCAGTTTTCAGACATTCATCAAGGCCAAATGGGATCTCTTTCTCCAAAACGTCTTCATCTAATCACATGAAATGGCTGTTCAGCACAAGGCAGAGTGTTCACACTTCTCATTAGCGCTGTAAGAGCTCAGGATACATGTTCATCCACCACCACACCCCTTCAAAACAAGCACTGAGTATTCTGAATTGGCTCGTACACAAAAATATCCACTACAGGCTCCTTCTCAACGTTGCAAGGACGACGACTAACAAAAGATGGATAAATTCCACAGCTCTGTTGCCATTTGGAGAGATCTCTTCCCTTCAGCTACATGATACCACTGGCAGCCTTCACAGGACCACAGAAATGCTGCTGTCACCTCCAGCGGCCCAGGCAGCAGAACCATGACCATCAGTATTAACCATAAGGCTCTGAAAAGCTATATAGGAGTTATATAAGCTGGAACACTTGGAAACAAAGCAAGGGACCTAAGTGAGCAGAGGAGCAGGAGCAGTCCCACCACCACCTGGATCTAGATGCTACTCTCAGCTTTTTGGAGACAAGCAGGTTGAAGTAGCATGGGCTGAGTTTACAAGTTCAACTCGTTAGGCAACTCTGCGAGCATCCTACTCATTGCGGGGGGTTTTATGGGCTGCTGTAGAGAAAACAGAAATAAAGACAGCCAACAGCCTCCTAACCTTAGCTTGTCACAGCCATTTCAGCCAGCCATGCTAAAGACAAGACCCTGAGTAGCTGCTGGAAAGGAGCGGGAGGAGGGATGATAAAGCACTACGTTTTCTTCCTTGTTGTGAATTAATCCCACCCAGCTAGTTGTCAGCATGCAGATTTTATTGCAATTCAGAGCTACATTTTGAGGAAGCAAGCATAAGAAGGTAACATCCATTTCCTCCTTTTGTTCTTGACATTAGAAATAATAGTTAGCAAATTTAATTTCCTTATCTGTTATTCACATTAGCTTGCATACTGCCTACCTACACAGAATATTTGGGTACAGAATGTATACTCAAGTGTCCTGCTGCGCAACTCCCTTCCCCCAAGCTTTGTCAAATTATTGTTTTCTAAATTAATAATTACTTCTTGATGACACAGAAGACTACTACAAGCAATCCTTCAAGCAGCCCCACATTGAGTAGGGAAAGACTAGGGGAGAATCAAATCCAAAGATGTGATCCATAGAACTTCTATGTAATGATTTATTTCAGAAGAATCCAAAAATCCTCAAATCAATGGAGTTTGCACTCATTCTCACGTACCCTTACCATTCTGACAGGTTCTATTTTAAGTACAGAGACACTCATACAAAACTCTCCAGCAGCTCATCTCAGTTCTCATGGTGCAAGGAAATGAAGAAAAATCAAAGTTTCTTATAACCATCCCTTAATGAATCTGTCAGGAAAAAGCAAGCAGGAGATCCCAAACTACTGGCGAGATGACAAAGGGAAGTTTTGAGTGTTCACAGTATGCATCTGCCATTTGAAAACAAAACCTGAGAACCTAGAAATTTGATATTTGAGGAAAGCCATGCATTGCCACAGTGAAAAGAATGCCCAAACCATTTAGGGTAAGTATTAAAAAAAATCATTTAAAACTCCTTTCTATTAGAGTATTTGTAAACATACAAATGGAGAAGATTAAACAGAGGGGCTTTTTTGTTTGGTTTATATAATTAGAAATAAAAGTCCATGCTGAGCTACCAATTGCTCAGAATTGTTTTGCCCTGGATGTGTTCCTGGGCACCCTGCTCTGCGCATCCCCGCTTGGGTAAGGGTTGGACCAGGAGGACCCAGAAGTTCCTTCCCACCTCGACCATCCAGTGATTCTGTGATAGTGCGCAGAACTGCACATCCCTGGTTATTAATCCAATAGCTTTTTTTTTTTCATTAACGTATACATCTAACACTTTAAAACATCCTCATGACATTTATAGTTGGCAACTTCACAATCTGCAGAAGCATTACTTCCCACTACAAAAGGAAACAAACATTTCTCATATGCATGGACACTGAAACATTCTTCCCAAAAAGCACAGGAAGAAACAGTTTTACAGTACTGCCTCAGATAAACAGCACAGGATGCACAAGCTAAACAAAAACCCGGAACAAGCCCTTACACCAACTGAAAGGAGCAGAGATTACTTCAGCTGTTTGGTTGGAGCTTCATCCACTTGCATTTTCTTACCCTGGTACTCAGAGTCCACAAAGGGAAAAAAAAAATCTTACTGTACATGAACATCAGCACTACAGAAAAGTGTTCTTACGACATCAAGGAATAAACGCAAACCATAACTCCTGCATTGGAATGTTTTATTGAAATTACAGTATTATTTTTAAGTATTTATAACATAGAAGTGAAGAGACACATTCTGAGTACCTAATTACCCTGTACCACCAGCACCGCCGGGAATGCTTATCAATCCATCAGACTTCAGACTAGAGCTAAACAGATACAGTATACCTTTGAAAAGAATACCTGAACCAGAATCTGAGATTATCAAAAGCCATCTATTTTTCTTGCAAAGTCTCATATTCAACAGCTAAAACAGAACACACGCAACTGTGCAACATGCTGCAGAAGTCTGCCAACAACCACCACTCACACAGCAGACTCTTTTCAGCCCTGCGGCAGTGCAGGCTTTGAACATAAACTACCTGCTCACTTCTGCTTACAAGGTATCTCTTTTGCAAAGGACAATCTCCTCACTCCCCACCTCCCATCTCTCTCCCCAGCATCTCCCCCTCCTACTAGCTCTTCTCGCTGGGAGTCTTTGCCAGGATTTCAAGACAGCAGAAGGTTCCAACATACAAGCAGCCACTCCAGGAATCAACAGCACTATTGCATTGAAGCAGTATTAAAAGTTAGCCATGTTCACAAATGCAAGGTGGAGTCAGAGCCAGAAAAAACCCACATTGTTACATAATGCTCTGTAAGCATCATCTGATGCTCAGCAGCTACCCAAGGGATATATACCTTGGTAAAAAAACTGTTAAAGAAAAGAAGCCACAACAGCCAAAGAAATACAAGTCTTCCTAAACTCAGATGTTCAGCCCATAAGGGATCATGGCAAATAGTATAGCATTCCTCCCCAGCAGAGATGAGAAGACTTTTGTGGGTCTAACAGACTCTAGATTGTTGGAGCAATTTTTATTTTTTATAATTAAGCTCTATGTTTTGGAGGTTTTTTTGTTTGTTTGTTTTAAAGTTAAACAGTTGTGGAGTTTGTTTGCTTTTTTAAAGTTCTTTTTCTAAGGTTCAATTGTTTCTTTTCGAACTCATCCCTTAAACATAACGGAACTTTGAACCATATTTAATGGCTCAGCTAAAGCAACTAATGAACATTACGTAAGATGTCTCTCCGCATAGAACAATCTGTTCCCAAAGTTACCAAAAATAGCAATTCTCTAAACACTGCTGTGATGCAATATTTAACCAGTTACTGCATTAGCAGTTTAATTCATCTATTACTATTAAAAAGTCAGTGTTCAAATATTATTACAACATGTGATTCGCAAGCTTACCTAGGCTGGTAGGTTTAATCAGCTCATCCAACAAGTCGTAAAATGGTAACTTCTGAAGTTTGATGTCAGGATGGACAGGGTGGAGCGCAGATGTGAGGTGGGGGAGTTCCAGTTCATGTTTAGGTCCCAGAAGCGAAACGGGGAGCAATGGTGACGTGGCAGGGTGGCCATCATAACTGAGCTGTGGAATGGTAGATGGAGACAAAGTTGCTGGCATGGAGCTTGAGTGTACACTGGAGATAGATAAGTCTGCGGGCGTCATGATTTTCTGGGGGAACCTTCGCCTATAGAGTTCTTTGATTTTCATTTGTACAGCAGGACTGCAGCCAGCCTTTAACAAATGCAGTGCTTTCGTGAGAAGTTCGTGTTTTCGTCCGTGCTTGTTCCTCCCTGCGTAGCCCAGAAGTACTTGCAGTTCAGAAACTCTAAGGCTCATAACCATTTGCTTAAAAGAAACAAAACAAAAAATTAGTATTCAGGTTCCATCATCTTAAGCACTAACATTAGAATGTAGCTTAATCTTGTTAAGCAGAACATTCTTCAAGGCACATGACCGCTGCTCTTCTCCCATTAATGATCTGAAATATAATGAGAACAGGACTAGATAGGTGCATCTACTTAGAGAGTCTGTAACGAGCAATTTTTAAAGGGATTTCCACTTGCCATCGGCAATTCAGGATAGCAACGCTGGGGAAAAACTGAGACAAGGACAACTTGTCAGTACAAGAAATAATGCTGGGACACATAACTATTTTCTAATCAGTGTTCTGCTAACATCTATAACATTAACCATTTTTTCTGACTTGCAGCTAGAGGAATTAGAAGTCACATTGCCAATATCCAAGTCTCCAGTACTTGCACTTGAAAGCTGTGTCAGCCCTTAACTCCGGGGCCCTACTTCACTTTCAAGTTCCTCTCTCACTTTCACCACATAGCTTAACTATTCCATACAAGTTCAAAGGAAAGGAGATAAATGACTGATGCTTAAAGAAATAGAAAGAGGGTAATTATAATTCGAGTTGTGCCTCACCCCACATGATCATTACCGAGTTAAAGGAAACTTCTTGAGCTTCAATTTCCTCACTTCTCCTCAACCTGTTCTCCCATCAGAGCTGCACATTCTGTTTTGGTTTGGGGAGCTCAGTGTGCCCTGTATTACTTAACATCTTTATTTAAGTAGTCTTTCACTGTCCCCCAATAGTTAATGAATCAAACCAGTAGGACTTGTAAACTGTTTCACTTCTCCAGGAACTGAGAAATGCACTATGCAAAACAGTGCAACCAGCAATCTCCTGTGCACACCAAGTGCTTCCCCACATCAGGCAGGAGCCAGAAAGCCAACTTACAAGTCCACATTCTATCTCAGAACTTCTTTCAGTGCTTGACAGTGTCCTTTTCACCATAACAAAGCCCATGACACAAGCTAAAACAATATTCCTGCAGAATTTCTGATTCGCAAGAAATCTCCTGAAAGTAAAATAACTAAAGTCTATTGCCTCCACCAGCTAGCCGGATCTTCCATACGAAGAACAGGGGTGTCTTGGAAGAACAAGGCATGTCAGTTACACTCTGAGGCACTGACAGCTGAAAGGAAAGTGAAACAAACAGATCTGAAACATGCAAAAGAACACTGTAATGCTCAACAAACATTTCTTCAACAGAATAAGGAGTCACAGCTGAAGGGCTCTGTGTGTGACCATCACCATTTATAAACACCGCTTCCTCGACAGCCGTCTCTCAGCGTCACCATGCTCTTGTTCTGCTAGAAACTCACAGGCCCAGCTTGCAAAAAAAAAAAAAAAAGCAGGAGAATAAGAAATAATTGAGCTAAATGAGAAACTCCTGCTAAATTTTGGATGCTCTCCATCTCTCAACTTATAGAGAAGTCAGAAATAAGCACACAGACAGCGGGGCCCATCGTGCAGCCAGACTCTTGAACCAAAACAAATAAAATTCCTCATATTTTCCCCACCCTGAAACATTCCTCAAAAAGAAGAACACTAAAAAAGCTGTTTGCAACATTAAGGGCACTAGCAGATGCACCAACTGGAAACAGACATGAAGAAATGGCACTAGAAGTCTGTAGCAGAGTGCTGCCCCTATCTCCGGCTGTTTATCAATATAAAGTGTTTGTTCAGTTTTCCTAATGCAGAAGCAAGTAGCAGGTAAAAACAAATAAAAACTGAGGATGGTTCAAGTTAAACACATAACAAAGACTGAAGACTAGCTTGCAAACTCCAATTACAGGTAACGTAGTGTTACGGCACTGAGTACAGGTAAATGCACGTTCCTCCCAACTTCACACTAACGCACAGAAGCGGGTACTGTTGAGTTTGGAAGAAGTCAAGCTGCTCACCCCTTGTGTAACTGCAGTGTGAGGCAGCAATGTGACCACAAGCTGGTTTCATGCATGATGAATCCCACTGTCAAACCAACAGGGTGCTCCGATGGTACTGTGAATTTTGGTACCTGCCGTACCAAGGTAACATCTAAAGCCGAAGGAGAGAGGACAGCAGAAAAAAAATGTTCCAAGTGTAGCAGAGTAAAACATAGCTCTACAGAAACACAACTTATCTCAGTTCAACAGAGCACTCAGTTTTGACTCACTGTGAAGCCCTTGACAGAGCTCGGAAGGTAACTCTAATCTATAAACACCCATCTGACATTTCCTGCTCGACAACACAACATGAGCACGTGCTCCTGCACGGAAGCTGCATGAGTCACAAGGGCTGCCTGCCTGGGAGCGTGCTCTGCCACCCATGCACCCTCCCCCAAGGTTCAAGGCTTGGGGCCACCAGCGCACTTCCCTGCCTCGCTACAGGTCACCCAACTGCACGTGTCAGGCAGTAGGCCCACAGAAGCACTGCAAGAGGCCACTACTTTCCCACCTCCCAGCTGCCTCTTTCCAAATCTGGGCCAAGGCACTGGCAGCCAGATGGCAGGCATGCAGCCATTTGATACAGCTCCTGCTGCACCACTTCTGCTGGCTGAGGAAACACAAGGATATATCCTTCCCACATCAACTTCAGGTAACAAGTAAGGTCTGAAAGAAGACAGCTTAAGGATGTCAAAGCAATCCATGGGCATCACCCTATGACACACACCAACTTCCCTGTGATGTCCACTTATTAGAAAGAATGTTCTACCTACAGCTCTCTTTCAAGAGCTGCTACATTTTTAAAGGTTGTATCAATGTATCAGATGTGAAATCTGTTCA
This sequence comes from Aquila spilogaster, assembly GCA_024606505.1. Lineage (NCBI taxonomy): Eukaryota > Metazoa > Chordata > Aves > Accipitriformes > Accipitridae > Aquila > Aquila spilogaster. The sequence continues at coordinate 12,661 of JANHGO010005034.1, forward strand.
AGTTACCCAAACAAAACATCTCAGCAAACAGGAACACTTTTTTTTTCTTTTTTTAAACCCAAGACATCCACCACAGGGCTACCAATCAAAAAGCAACAGGCTGCTTACTGCACACTGCAGCATCAGCACATGCTCTGCAGCTCCTGACCCAGTACAAGATCTCCATCACCAAGCACGCTCCCTTGGAGAAGTGCACCTATGCCACAAAACAGAACCGTTTTGTTTCATAAATGCTATTTAGGCAGAATAACCGCTTTCCCAAGAACCTTAACTTCTATAGAACAAATCTGTACACAACTATCAGAGCCATCAGCATTAAGTGTCATTTACTACAATTTCTCTCCGAAACAAAACTGCAGAGAGAAGTTTTTAAAGAATCTCTGCTTTCCTCTCCCTCCTCTGCTTCTTCAGGGGAAGGACTTACCTGGGAACAAAGACACCTTGACCTGGGAGGTAAAAGCAAGCAACAGTAAGCTGGATTTTTGTTATCTTTCTTTTAATTAAATTAAGCAGCATCAACAGGACAGCATGACAGACAATATTGAAAACTGATCACAGACAGTAGTCAGAAGACGCTGGCTACAAAGCAGAGCTCAACCACCCTCAGCAGCAGCATGAAGAGCCCCAAGAATCACATAAGGCCTTCTACAAAGGGTTACTTCTCCAGTAATCAGCCCCAGGATCTATCTGGAGAATTTAACAAGTTATTTCCGGATGCCTGCGATAACTAGAAGCTGTGAACAAGCTCCAAAACACATCCAAGAGATTTGCCAGGACAACAAGCAGCATTTGGCTGGGTACCACACCACACGGCATGCCTAGAGCTATGCAACAGGTCCTCCTCAGCTCCCTAACCATCAACGTGAATGCTAAAGAGGGGAGGGGGGGGAACAGAACATCTCACCCTAGTCAGAAGATCAGAAGATGAGAGAAGTAAAAGAAGAAAAAAGATTCCAATTCCTTTTCCCAAATGAAAGCAACTAGGAAACATTCGATTAGTATGGAAATGCTCTTGGAATTAATCTCAGTATGCCTCCGACATCCAGCTGTAAAAATAGAGGAGAGTTCCTGCACGCTATGAGCGGCCTCTTTAACCTGATATAAATCTTCTTGAGAAGAAAGAGCTACACAAGCCCTCCGCACAGACTGAGCTCCTGGGTTCCTAGACACCTACGATTTGTGAAAATGACAGATCGTAAAAGATGGGAATACTTTTACCTCTGTGAAGGCACATCCCTGGGTCCTAAATTCTATCTGCAAGGCTTACACGAGGAAACTAACAGGGCTCAACTGTAAAAAATGAAATCAGTCGACCGAAAACCTACAAGAGGGAGTGAAACGGCCAATTCATGGAAGCTGAAGCCTCCACAACATGCTCTAACTTCCTGCATTTGTCTAATGCAACCAAAATACTAAAAGGCTGAAGTCACAGTAATTCAAAAGGAAAGGGAGGCAAAAGTACAGAAGAACGGTCATAAATATGCAATGCACTGCAACCTTTAAGGAGGCAATTGGTTTTCATAATGAGAAACTCAGCTGTCTCCCAGTGTGATACGTACAGTGTTTTGGCAAGCAGGGCAGCTCTAAAAGAATAGGTACAAACCAATGGCAGGTACAATGTTATTTGCCTTTTATTGCACGCACAAGGAGACTGGGTTTCTTTGGTTTAAGAGATACTCTAAGTTTGCCCAGTTTATCCATGCTGATAAAGAACATTCCAGAGCCATATGACCAGAACTACGCATTCACAACAATTCTAATCCACAAAAAAAAAAAGCATCAAACTGACATTGACTGCAAACGCCAAAAGCAGCCTGGCTTGACCTACTGTTAGCATCTCTGTGGTTGTGGGCTTAGGGTCAGACAGTGCATTCATGATTTTCACTAGCTCCCATGCTAGCAGAGAAAGCACAGTGCCAAGCTGAAGTCACCAGGTATTACTTATTTCAGTGTGCTGACAAACAGTATGTTTCCTTGCTACTAATGTTATGGCTGAGTATCATTTAACATAAACATTCCCACCCTTGAAGGAACCCACCTCAGCTCCAAGCACCTTCCAAGAGCAGGAACCCTCTCGGGCACTGATGAGGTCACCTGGAAAGTGTGGAACCTCGCTCTGCAAGAGCTTCTGGCCAGAGGTCCCACAATTTGCTGCTGTCCTTCTGCATACAGCTCACGTGACAGCTGAGTACACCAAAACCACTCAACCCTGCTCCGAATTCCACAGACCAAGTAGCGCAGTGAATAAAGAACCATCCAGGTTGGAAGGATGCTCCACATGGCCAAGCCCAATAACCAACTTGCCCTACCGAGGGCCATCACTAAGCGTCACATCTACACATCTCCCTAAGTGCCTCCATGGATGGGGACTCCACCAGCCCCAGGCAGCCTGTGTCAGTGCCAGCCCACCCTCTCCAGGAGGGAATTCTTCCTGGAATCCAATCTGATCCTCCCCTGGTGCAACCTGAGACCACTTCTTCACATCCTATCACTTGTCACCTGAGAAAAGAGACCGACACCTCCTCGGCTGCAGCCTCCCGGCTGCCAGTAACAACAAGCAATCCAAGCTGACAGTTTTTAATATAACGCTCTCATATTAAAAGTTCTCTTATGTTTTGTTTTTTTCTTTCACTTTGGAGCTTTGGGGTGTTTGTATTTTGCACAAACGCTCCTGCAGTGGATCAAGGGCAGCACCGTGTTGGAGCAGCAAAGGGGAGATTTGCTGCAAGAAGGCGGCCACAGCCCTCCATCATGTCTACATTGGGTTTGATTTAAAGTCACTCACATTTTTATCTTAATCCATAACAAAAGTTCTATTGCTCTCAAGAGATTGTACCCACTAGGTGAGCTATATTAGGACTTCTGCTGTTAAATAAGGTTGCTGACAGTCGTAATCTTCATTCCAGTTCTTGGAGACTTGAGGTTTTTCTCAGCCACACTCAGACTTAATTGTCCCTGGTGTATTTATCCTTGCAGATGGGAATTACTTCCACAGAGCTACGCACTAGCATAATTCTCACAACGAGTAATTGCAGAAATACTAGCTTAGACGATCCCTGGATACAAAACAACATGCCTCAAGACTAACAGCTTACACCTAGGGCTAAGAAGGAAGACAATTACTTTCAGCTACTCAGGAGAGGGTCACTGCCAGACAAATTTGCTTCTTATTAACAGTGTTCTTATCCTTAACTAAAGCCTTTCAGCTGGCTGACAGGAGAGAATTCCTATGCCATACACTTCAGTGGAGTCCACACGGGCTGCAAACCCAGCTGTCCCAAGAGCTGGTAAACATACCACATCCTATTATAGTCTCTAGCTGGTCACACCACAAGTCTACATAGGTAAAAATCAAAATATAACTTGTACAGCATCCAGTAATAGTCTGAAAGATTTTCACTTAGTTTCAAATGGATCAAGACGTCACAACTTTTGGAAGCCACACAGGGCAAGCACTTATTCCTAAGGTCAGCGATCTTAAGTTCTTAAAAAGAACACATGCATTTTTAAATTTGCAATTAAGACACAAAAGCAATGGTTACATGAACAGTGTGACTGGTTTGAGATTTACAGATAGGGAGTCTGCTAAACTAGAGTGTTCAGCCTTCATTTTTCAGCTGAACAGCAGAGAATTAAGCTCTGGTTAGTTTCTAAATATCTAAACTATCTGCCTGAAGCACATGAAGCTTTGGGAAGTCAATCCAGAAGGGAAGCTGGAGAAGAATGTACCTGGAATTCAATGAATGTACTCACATTGCAGCAAGGATGAAGAGGTGGCTTCCACGAGAAGCTCAGAGAACCTCTGAGCAGCAAGGCACACAGCAACTCCAAGACGTACATTCTCACTTTCAGTTCTGATGTTTGCTTGCAGCAGTTATTTAAATCCCTACTGCATCAACAGATGTTGGTTCTTAATGTGCGTTAGCTACCTTAAGCATCACTTGATTAAAACAAATTAATGCCGTAATATAAGCATGCTTTCCTCCAAGGTTTTTTAAAAAAAACTTCTCTTCCTTTACATTACAAAACTGCAAAGTGCTCTATTCTGCACATGCTGTAAATTAGTACCAAGTACTGACGAGTTAGTTGTCCACTGTAAATAAATGAAGTTTTTCTACTTAGCTCGCTTGATATAACACTTCAGGATATGAAATTATACAAACAGATGCTCAGCACATTCTCCAATAGACTGCTGTTCTGTTTGGGTATTTTTTCCTCATTTGCTCGTTTTCCTAGGATGTAATACAAGATACAGGCTGAGTCATCACTGACTTATACTGACATCTAAAAAAGTCTTAACATTCATATTAAACTTAGGTAACAATTTGAAAACTATTCAACAGCAGGCTGAAGCCTGTATCTAATTGATTCTCCCTTCCCCTGGAAGGAACCAACTATGCCCCCCAGAGAAGGAAAATTAAATAACAGGAATAATCTGTCCACAATTCTCATTACCATAAAAAATCATAAAAAAAAAAAAGCCAAGATAGCATCTTCTGTTAGACTATAAAGCAGCCCTCCTCAGGAGGTTCCATTCTGAAAAACACACTCCTAGGCTTTGCAAACTGCACCGAGGAAGAGCTGCAGCACACTGCAGGATCCATGCACAGCTATGGGCAGCAGCTGCAACCCTTGCTCAGGCAGGGCCACAGCCACACCAGCCCTGGCACTGTGAACCACACACCATTACCACCAGTATCTCACTGGATGCATGGAAGCATTTGGCACTGCTTTCATCTGTAACCACGCGAGTATAAAAATGACAATAGTCAATAAACCCAACTAGAGCAAAATGTGGAAACAAAGGAAGTAAGGATGGAAATAAGGGAGATGAGCAGGAAAACTAAGATATCAGATAAAACATCATGGATGGGCAACACTTGTAATTTATCATTAGAATATCACCCTTGCCATAAGGGGAAACAGAACCCGAATGAAATAAATCTCCTCACAACAAATACCTATGAAATACGCTGGCCAAATAACCTACTCCCTTGTGACAGTGGTCCACCAAGAATAATGATTTATTATCATTAACAAGTAGTCTTAATTATTACGGCAGAAATAAGCATGGGGGGGGGGGAGGGGGTGGAGCAAAGGTTCCCACTGTGTCAATAAACAGAAAAGTAAATACTCCATCAAGTAATCATACTGCCATCCATGTAGTCCGGGGTTGTTTTTTTCCTGTCTTTCACATCACCACTCCTCCAAGCACCAGCTAAGTCGCATCACACAACAGGAACCATCTCACCAGATCTGCAGAGACCACCTAACGCAGCAGGAAGCCTCCAGTTCACACATCAGTGTTCTCAGAGCACAGATTAATGTAAACTCACCTCTACTTTGACGAAGCGTTGATTTCAAGCATGTCTGAGTGAGGGGAAGAAGGCATCAACCAGGGAACGGTTCAGTGGAATATGACTACTTATGCCCACCACAGGAACACGTGGGGCTACGTATGAAACTAAATCAAAAAGTCAGAGTAAAACCACTCTTACCTATCCTAGCACATTTTTTATTGAGACGAGATCTAGAATAGAGAGAAGCAACATACCAATGAAGTGCCAGCAAGAAAGCTATGCCCAAACCACATGTGGATACCCAGTAATCCAAGAGAAGTGAGTTTACCAAACTCTGAAGAGTTACTGACTGACCATCACAGCACAACATGAAATACAAAATACAGGTCTGGCTATTTAAATGCTCACTAAAATCTAATTTATTCCTAACTGTACAGGTGAACTAAATATGGAATTATAACATGCAACAACATGGCAATTTATATTTACATCAGATATTGAGACACCTCAACTTTGAAGGGTCATGTGCTACTGAGGAAGAGAAAACAGTACCTGGATAAAAAATACCAATGTCAAAGGTGGGTGAACATGCTGCCAACAGCAACAGGAAAGGAAGCAGACCTTCCTGCTTTCCTTCAGCATTCAAAAGAAGATAAGGACAACAGTTCCAAAGACACCAGCCAGTGACAGTGAGTAGAGATACATCCAAACTCCTCACAAACTGATTCTAAAACCACACTCCTGCTTCACTCCTCAGACTTTGGGCTGCTCTATTCTCCCAACCTTTCCAGTGTTGTCTGCAATGGACAAATGTATTTTTACATCAATTCACTGCACTGTGTTACCTGCAGGCTCAAAGATAAGCAGACAGTGCTTAAGAACACGTTAGCAATTATTAATCCCAGGACAAAACACTCAACAGTGTTAGAAAGCTAAGAATACATCCTCTATGCAATATTTTCCTGGCCCACATACAGCACAGACAGAAACACTCCTTCCAAACCAGCCTAAGGAGACACACCAAGGAACCTTGCTCGGTGCAAAGGGACATTTCATGCCACGTGCCATCAGACCGATGCACTGGCACCCTCCCCTGCCACCAGATTCTTCTCAGAGTCAAAATAATGCTGAATTAAATTAATCTGTCCACACAATAACCCCCTGCCCTGCATGGAAACAAACTGCCTGATGGAATGAAGGTTTTTTTTTTTTTAACAAGCCAAGTTTCAGCCACACCTATGATTTAAAATACATTAAAACTCTGCAAGTAAACTCCAAAAACAATACTGCATTTAACTTGGCTTTCTCCATAAAAGAGCTGCCTAAGAAAACTTCGATAGCACAGTTCAAACTTCCATGGAAACCCCGACCAAGTGAGAACAGAGACGCACTGCATTTCTGCAGCAGTGCCTGCAGACAGCTCTCCTTGCTCCCCTTGTGGGGCACAGGGGGCAATGCTGCAGCCACTGCCCCTTTTTTTTTTTTTAAATCTTTGTTGACCAAACCACTGCCCCACCTCATTAACAGCACTCATCCAAATCCCACTCTCAACAGGAATTTGCATATATACAAGCCTCCTGTAGCTCATTAATGTCATCTGCATGACTCTCACTTGCTCATGAATTTATACTCTGTCCCTTTTCACATATACAGACCAAAGGCATTAAGGGAGGGGAAAAAAAAAAAAAAAAAAAGATTTAGGATCTCCTGACAGGATTTTCTGGGTTTCAGCCCAGCACTTTACAATGAAGTGTATTCATTTTTTTGTCTCCTGGTATGCTCACTAGATAACATGTAGCTTCCTCCCAGGTAAAGATGCAGTAAGCTGTGCATTATTTTCCCAACCTGGCTCTGCATGTATCCCAAAAGCACCAAAAGCCCTCTTTCAGGAAAAAATACAGAGGCACTGAGGAACAAAGCAACCAATGCTGTTAATCCACCAACAGGGAGCTCAAGTCCTTTACAAAGCTATGTGAACGCAGGCTGAAAAACAAAGGTACCTTTAAAAAAAAAAAAGCTTTTCTAATTAACTGAACATAGGCAACAAGTTTCAACACATCTCTGCTTCCCCTTCAAACAGCTGGGCACCTCCTCAATTGTATGTATGTTTAAAAACAACTGAGTAGCACAGGTTGAAGACTCTGAAAATCCAGTCTGCACACACAAGCCAGGTATTCTTAGTTTTGCTTTGTTTTTTTTTTTTTTTTAAAAAAAAAAACAGGCCAGAGATCCCTAGTTTCCTATTCAAAGTTCTTCTATTACAAACCCATCCAAGCTAAGACAATAGAGGAAGGTCATGCATGAAGTTCTGCAGGGGCTCATGCTGGCACACATAGCTTAACCTGCTCATTAGTGACCTAGAAAATGAAGTGATCAACGGTGACAAAGTTGCTGACAATACCATGTGGTCATAAGGACGAAGGCACGCTGAGGAAACACCGAAAGATCTCAGGAGACTGAGTGCCAGAGCAATTCAATGCATGTAAACGTAATGTGATGCCTATGGAGACAGATGGACCAAGCTCAGCGTAAGAAGCAATAGGCTCTGAACGACTTTTCCCACCCCCAGAGCAGCTTCTGGCCCCACAACAAACAGACACATGGAAATATCAGCTCAGCCGCAGTCAAACACACAAATTATTGTTAGAAATTATTAGAAAAGAAATAAAGAACATGATAAACCATTACTCACTATATAAATCCCTGGTTTACTGAGATACCGAAGTGTAGGTGGCTTTGGTTGTCTCATCTTAAAAATACATAAATGTTAGAAGCGACAAGGTTCACAGAAGGATGACAGAAGTCATCTGGCAAAAGATAAGACTCTTCAGCCTTGAAAACAGAGAATGTGGAGATGGACACGACGGCAGTCCATAGAACCACGCAAGCACGAGCAGAGTGGTCAGGGATGGGCTGCTCAGTCTCTTTCGTTACACAGAAGAGTGATGAGTGCATGAAGCTGGGCAGAACCAGACTCAAAACGAGAAGGGCCTCCGTGCAGCAAGCAGCACAACAACAGAAATTCCTGTCACAACGCTGGGAACAGAAGAAGTGTATACACATTTAGGAGCAATCTGTGCAAGCACTCAGGAGGGACCCACTCTGGCTCACCTGGCCCGCAGGCCCAACAGAGTCAGAGGGCTGAGCTGAAAAGAGCCAGAGACTACAAATGCGCCGCAGGGAGGTGGAACTTCTCTCTCATATTTGCCCCCCTTGTCAGTCTTCCCTATACATTCACTTCTGGAAACTGGAAGGAAACAAAACTGAGCTAAATGTACCCTTGGTCTCATACTCTTTTAACTTGCATTTGTAGCACATCTCTATTTTTAGCCATTCCCTCCGAACTCCAAGCGACATTGTCAAGAGCTCTCATAAAAACGTTACTTCTCAACTGAAAGAGTCAGATCCTAACAGAGAGGAGGTAAAAGTGAAAATTACAAACTGCATGAAAACCTGGGTGGACTCCCTTTAGAAAAATATTATCTGAAGTACTTGTAATTCAAACTGACAACAGTTCTGATACTTGATTAAAAAAATTTGAAGCCCTGCCATCAAGTGGCCTCAGCAGATTCCCCGCTGAGATACTGCTAAACCAACATGGAACCTAAGAAAAAGAACAGCTTTGTTTCTGTACCACTGCTGAAGTTTCTACATTTTTCATTTTGGTGCGATGTATTTATAGGTGTACTAACAACTCCATAGATAGCCTGAGCAGAGCTGTCTCTAACAGATTTTTCAATAAGCTGAAAATCTACACAAATACTTGGACTCTTTGAAAGGCTCTTATTTTGCACCAGGGAAACAAGATACAACATCTGCACAAAAGTGAGATCATTTTGTCAAGGGAGTCTCAAGAAACGGTATGAGGAATGAATATATCAGAAAACATTCCCATCCACACAACTTTTTACAACTCACTTCTGCAGCTCAGATTACAGATTTTTACCTGAACCAAGCACATTACCCCTACCAGATATGACTTCTGCTTAGGTGGTTATAAATAAATAAATAAATAGCTGCACCTCTGCTGAATTGCCAAGCAAAACCAGGTTCACTGCTGCTTCCATCCCATGTTCTATTCTGCCTACTAACCGGCGATGTTTCCCGTTGAAAAGCTGAATGGTGGAATTACTAAGCACAAACGCTAGCGTACCTGCTTCCAAATACCATCCCTCTGTTGTCACCTTTGCCTGAAGAACTCAGCTGTTCTCAGGATCTGTGCCGGGCTACATTTACGATACATCTGCGCATATGGGTTACAGCCATAAGAGATGCATCTTCAGAAACTGAGGACAATGCTCCATAGAAGCAGTAAGGAGAAGGTGCTCAGCTTTCAGCCTGCTTTATAACCATGTATTTAATTGGAGTGGGTTTGGAGGAAAGAGCAGGGGAGCTTCATGTAGCAGCTTTCAGAATAGACAAGAACCCTCCTCAGCCTGCTGCTGAAGAGATGCCCAGCTCCTGTCGGCCACCTGCCACCACCTCCTGCAGAAGGCTGGCCACTTCTGAAGTCCAACTCTTCAAAGCAACTCTCACCTTTTCCAGAAGTATCAACAGATGGTCTCAGTGTTCAGCTGTGCACGTTTCTGAGGCTGGTAACGATTTGTTCCTACATATCCACTAACCATCCAGCATGCACAAGAAGACAGGGCCAGGCTCCTCAAAAAGGTACACAGCAGGGTGCAAGACAAAGAGCACAAGCTGAAACAAAAGGTTAGGACTGGATATGAAGAAAAACTGTTTCCACCACAGGATGGTTATGCAGAGAAAGAGATGCCCACAGAGGTTACACAGTCTCCATCCTCCAAGGGTTTAAAGGCTAGATGGGATAAAGTGCTGCCTAACCTGTTCTGACCTCCCAGCTGAACCCACTCTGAGCAGGAGATGGACTGGGGACTTCTCAGGGGCCACTCAAGCAAAAGTACCATGCAATCTACAGTGGGGATCAAGGAGGCAAGTAAGTGTCAAACTGAAAGCAACACTTGAAAAAGCTAACAGGAGAGTCCTTCTTAACTCTCAGCTTGATGAATATAGCATGACAGATCAGATCCAGGCTGGAAACTGGGAAAGAGCACTCTTCGTATACACTATAAACACATATAACATGGTGAAGGAAACATCTACAGAGATAAAGGGCTGCTTCACAGCTTACTGCTCTGGAAAAGCTGCTGGCTGTGTATCAGCCCCAAAGCAGGGTAGAGACTGAAACTCTCCTTTCCTTACTCTGCCTTGCTGTAAAACAGACCTCTAGGACAGAGCCTGGCAACTGAAGCGCTGCCCACAGTCCATGCAGCCCAGGTGGAAGCAGGACTCATACATGGCTAATAGCATATATTCAGGAAGCTCATTACCATTTCCTAAACAAAACCAGGGGACTTCACTACAGAGCAATCTTCGGTGATGAACATAAAGTGAGTAACACCATGTCCGCATGCTAAACAAACTCTAGCATATCCACACAGCCTTTGCTGCACAGCTTCACGCTCTATTTGCATCAAGCAACGGCTTAAAGATGCTACTTTTCCATTACTTATCATGACATCCTGTACGAGCCTCTCACATATTATTTCCTATAAAGGTCAAGCTTACGTTGACCCGTGGGTAGTTACATACTAGCTTTCCTTTTCTCTCTAGACAAGCTCTGCAATACTCACCTTCTGCTAGTTCCCACTCTCCTTCAATTTTGGGATACAGCACTGTCGCGCTCCAATTTACAGGAGGGAGGCAAGGTTCTTTTGATATATTATGCCCGGCGTGAGATTAAGAAGAAAACATTCAA
>JANHGO010005035.1:0-23737 GCA_024606505.1 Aquila spilogaster
GTATCTGAAATCTCATCTGCTTTTGGTTGCCTACTGGATGCTGAAAATTAGCTGCTGGTTCCTGGTAATTGTCTTAAAACTATAGAAGTCATAACAGGGCCAGCCTAAAGTGTGGTGGGCAGAGCACTGCTCAGGGAGTGCATGGGCTTCCTGCAGGTCCTCCCCAGCCTGGGGGGATTCAAGCCCCAACAGCCTCATGTCTCTTGGGAGCTACTCAGCCAGAAGGCCACAGGAAAGGTTTGCAATAAGCACACAATCTGCTTTTGATCACTAAATGTGTTTAGGCCAGAAAAATAGAACGGGGGACCAAGGGGCATTTTGTGTGTAGGAGTGACTGAGGTTATAGCCAGGATTGGGTCCATATCGGAGTGGTAGGCATGTAAATTTTGGTACATCACATATGGACAAGAGCAGGGAGGAGATAGCGAGTCATTCAGCTGGATCAGTGTGGTAGCAGCTCTGGGCATTGCAGTAATTCTGGTGTTCCTGGTGGATGAAACTGGAGATATCACCAGTTGTTTGTTCCTCAGAGGAGTAGTCAGGATTTTCATCAGTCTCTGGGCTGTAGGTGCTTAAATTGAGTTGCATTCAACTCTATGAGCACACTTGCTTTTTGTGCATCTCTGTCTTATCTTTTGTACTATGTTGTCAGCCTATCTCCACTTAAGTCATCCTGCAAGCTTACGAGAGATATACAGAATGAGAATTAGGACTGAATTTTCCTCACTCCTGATGCTAATCATTTAGAGCATTTCCTCCCTCCTGCTTGAAGCGTTTCCCCTTGTCACCAGGATACGGTTCAAATCAAGCCAAGAAGATAGAGATGGATGAAACCCCACAGGTTTGCCTTGAAACAGCATTTTCAAATGTGAAAAGCTTAACAGGAGCTTAGTCAACTTCCTCAGTTCATTAATATTAATTTGGAGGTCTCAAGAGGATCAGTCTTCTTTATGACTTCTGGTACGCCCTGTGCCTAGTCAAGGTCCACCCGTTGCAAACATAGGCCAGATTCCCAGAGTGCTGAAATTTGTTTCATCGGCTTCCAGGCCTGCTTAATATACTGAAGTCCGAGAGTGTGAAAAAAACCAATGTTGAAAGCCAGCTAAATGAAGGGATTTGGACTGGCTCATTCAGGGCATTTTGTTTGTTTGTTTGTTTATTTGCTTATTTGTTTCGTTTTCATTTTGACCAGGTTCACTTCTTTTTAATCCGCTCTTCTTCTAGACAAAGTGGTCTGAGCCTAGCTGTGGCAATTTAATGCTAAATGCCAGATTCACCCCTGTGGGGGAACGAGGTGTAGCAGACACATTTACAGCCAGGCAGCGGATTATAGCATGAGGAAGGTACCATGGACTCATTCAGTCCAGGGAAGTAGCACACAAGCTTGGGGACTGTAGGGGGGACTGCATCCTGCAAGGTGGGCTGGCACGAAAAGAAGCCTGGAGCTTGTTCTTTGCCTTTGGCTGAACTTCCTGCATTTACCATTTTGGTGGATTTATCTGGGAGAGCTTCTATTGATGTTGCCTCAGTTCTTTGTCTTCATTTCCCTCAAATGGTTTTGTTGAATCTCAGTCTGCTTCTGGGAAAAAAGTTAGGTCACAAGCATGCCGATTCCTGTAGAGTGTCCAGCAGATGTATAATAGTATGGTATAGCATGTGTGTGTGTATATATGGGACGTGTGTCCATGCATATACGTGTATGCCTGTAATCCTCAGCCTGTCCCATTTTATCGATCTGACCCAATATTTAAAGGAAGCTAGAGGTCTCAGTCATGGTGATTTCAGTAAGAGTTGGGCCTCTGCCAATGCTTTCTGGGAAGTGGGATGTTTCAGTGTTCTGTGAAGATGTAGCTATAATGTGCTTCTAACTTAAGGTAATCTGGAGCCAAGTTTAATCAGATACACATTAGTGAATGGAATACACTTTCCAAATAATGAAATTCTGGTTGGACCACTCAGCGCAAGATAAGAAAATCACAGCAGATGCTACTAAAGCAAAGGTGGGAGTTGAGGGCAGAGACTGCCAAGAAACAGTATATGTATTTTGCAGAAAACCCACTGATTTTTTTGTCAGTGTCTCTTTCTTTGCGTGCCATCTCTCTGCAACTAATTTTCCCCTAGGAAGTTGTAAGGTCACATTGACCTGTATGTTCAAACCATGCGGTCAGGAAGGAAAAAAAAGATAAAAATGCATTTGTGAAAATACTTAACTAGTCAGTACAAAAGGAAACCCTTGGCACAGGAACAGGTTTTCTGCAGACTTTTTCAAACTTAATTTCAAAAGCAAATTAAATGAGTGAATGATGGTCTTTATCTTGACCTAGGGTTTCAGTGCTTCACAAGTATATCATGCCAGTCTGCAGTTTGGTATAAGGAAGAAAGAATCACAGGTCTTTAGAGACAGCGTTGATCATTAATGTATTTTACAAGGAAAATAAATATTCTTCTGGAAAGATTCTTTTTGGTCTTTTTGCTTTCATGTCCATCTTGACAAGGACAAGATGGAAAAACAGAATGTACGAAGAAAACCATTGAGAAATATACCTCAATACTAGAATGTTTTTCTCTTCCTTTCAAGTAATTTATAACACAAAACAAGAGCTTTAACAATTCAGTTTTAAAAAAAATAAAATTGCAGTGCATTGAATTAAACAAAGCACAGAGAGATCTTTATTACCGTTACGCGCCTGGTATAAGTTAGTTAAGAAGCAGACATGATTCTTTGGAGTACAGTTAGCCATATTTGACCAGCATGCCAGTTGAAATGCATTTTGATACCTGCATTTCAAATGTCAGTAAAAGGTAGGGTGTTTCTAATTAAAGAATCGAAGTATTCCCTGGGGAAATATGGCAAGGCAAAACTGCACCCTTGGAGCCACCAAGGTGTTTCCAATAAATGAAGCTGCCCTGCCATGGCAGTGGGACTCCCTCCAAGTGCTGGATGATGCAGTTCCACCTTCCTTCTGCCTTCGTCTGCCCATGGCTTACTGTTCTCTTGCCTCTCCCTGTGGTTCTGGTGCTCTGTGATCCTCATGGAGCCATTTCAGCATGCTAAGATGACATAAAACTAATCAAAATTAGATGAGAAAAACAGGGGTGGTTCTTGACCAGCATGACATGTTGAAACAGCTAAGCACAGATTCAGACATGTGCAGCAGCTGGCATGAAGGAGGGAGTAGGTTTGCACAGCCAGGATTCATGGAGTGTGAGTGTCAACAGGTAGATTGATGTAGGCTTCTGTTTAGCCGTGGCTTTAATTGCTTTTTTGAAATGGCCTTCAAAGCACAGGGTCAAATTTGTTGTGTATCTCTGTAGGTGCAAATTGCAGACACAACTAAACGTGAGCACAGAAATGGAGGACAGTAGCAGGAAACCTTTCAGATCATTATAATTGTCTTCTTGCATGAGGACATGCTTTGAGAGAGCAAAGAAATGCTGCCAGAAGTAAACATGTCAAAGCCCTTAGAAAAACAACAGAATCGAACACCCTTGGAACTGAGACAATCATCTTAAAAAGGTGCTTCACTTCCTTCGAGTGGTTTTTTCAAAGACCAGTTCTCAAACTTAATTAGCATTCCTAAGACATAAAAGACCTTCTCTGACATAGAAAATGGTAAAAGACATGTAGAAAGCAAATGTGTTACCTTAGCTACCTGTTTGGGGTGACATTTTAAATACAGAAAATAAAGCTGGCAGAATTATAGTGACCTTTCAGCCTGAACAAATAAAATAACATCTGCCAAATCTAAATGGCTGCCTCTAGCTGTAGGAAATTATATGCATCTTTGAGCACTAATACATAGGTCTTAGGTAGAGCTAGCTTTAGTAATCCCTGCTAGACCTAAACAATTTATTTCCCAGCAGAGCGTGGAAGGCTGAAAATTCCAGGAATATGGTGCAAGCGCCAAGGGATACTTAGGGACCAACCATGGTTGTGGGTGTGGGGAAGCCATCTGCATAGCCTTCCACCCTCTTAACCTATCCTGAGTCCCTCGTTTTCTTTGGAGCACCCAGGAGGAGCTGTTCAGTGTATCCCTGTATGTTTTCTTTACCCCTCCTATACGTGCACATTTCTGTGTATAGAAGCAGTCTTCTGAGTTATATGCCCTCTTTTTGAATTTCCTCTGGAAACTGAGGGCATATATGTGGCCTGGGAGCCAGCAGCAATCAGACAGATTGCTGTTAGAAAGGAAATTGGTGGGTCTAAAAAGGGAAAGCTTCTTTTTATAATATTCTCCATAGAAAAAAAGGAACTCCGAAAATTACTTTTTCCTGCTTCACCAAGCTCTTTTAGCTTCTGGTCTCAGCTATACCAGCAGATAAAGCAAGTTCTTAATTGTGCTCTTGAAAAGCTGAGAAGAGCAGTTCATAGTTTTATTACCTCCTTTATCAGGTACACTTCCATCCCTATCCACCTTCACCTCAAATGCTCCTTAAATTCAGAGCTGCCACACACATGGAAAATCCAGTTCTGCACTTGGGTGATTGGGATCCACAGAGCAAGCAAATGTCATGGAGGCACTGGTATTTTACCTAGCTAACATAGAAGGCATGCAGGCTCCATGAATTGCAACCATAATTAGCCAAAAATACTGAATTTCTTAATGGTTTCCAAAGGTTAAAGGAAGTTCATGCAATTTGCCATCTGGATTAATATAAATGGTTTTCAATTTAAGCAAATAAAGCCAAACAGACTTCTTATTATTAACAGTGGTATTATTAGCATTATGTATAACTTCAGTTGCACATAGGATTTTGAGAACATTTTTATTCACTGTGCAAAGAGCTAGGAAGACATGTGTCATGTATTCCTTGAAGAAGCCATAATCTGTAAGTCTAGGCCAAGAATCAGACTCGTAGCAGGTGGCATTTTGGAGATGGGGTGTCAGTCTGAACATGGAATTCCAACTCTGGCATCTGCCATATGTCTGAGGGATTTTCGGTGGCAGGGGCGGGTAGTTAAAGAGCTATCTGCTTGTTTTAAGATGCTAGAATTGCATTTTTTTTTAATATTTAATTTACTTGTAAGCTTTCATTTGTTTCACCAATGCTGTACCTATAAACCTGACCATAAGTACCACCATACTGATCCCTTCTTAGTTTTAGTATTAACCTTTGATGATGAAATGACTGGCCTGGTAGGTGAGGGGAGAGCAGTGGATATTGTCTACCTAGACTTCAGCAGGGCTTTTGACACTATCTCCCATAAGATCCTAATAGAGAAGCTGATCAGGTATGGCCTGGAGAAGCAATCAGTGATGTGGATTGAAAACCGGATTGAACAAGCTGAGCTCAGAGGGTTGTGAAAGCGGCAGGAACTCTAGCTGGAGACCAGTAACCAGCAGTGTATCCCAGAGGTCAGTGCTGGCTCTGCTCCTGTTTAACAACTTGAGAGATGTTACATCCATGATCTGGATGATGGGGCAGAGTGTATCCTCAGCAAGTTTGCTAACGTCACAAACCTGGGAGGAATGGCTGGTACACCAGAGGGTTGTGCTGCCATCCGGAGGGACCTTGACAGGCTGGAGAAATGGGCCAACAGGAACCTCATGAAGTTCAGCAAGGAGAGTGTGAAGTCCTGCACCTGGGGAGGAACAACCCCATGCACCAGTATACGCTGGGGGCCGCCCAGCTGGAAAGCAGCTTGGCAGAAAAGGACCCGGGGGTCCCGGTGGACACCAAGTTGAACATTAGCCAGCAATGTGCCCTCACAGCAAAGAAGGCTAATGTTGTCCTGGGCTGCATTAGGAGGAGTGCTGCTGGCAGGACGAGGGAGGTGATCCTGCCCCTCAGCACTGGTGAGCCCACACCTGCAGTGCTGTGTCCTGTTCTGGGCTGTCTGGTACAAGAGAGATACAGAGCTACTGGAGACAGTCCAGCACAGGGCTACAAAGATAATTAAGGTACTGGAGCATCCCTCTTTTGATGAAAGACTGAGAGAGCTGGGACTGTTTAGCATAGAGAAGAGATGGCTCGGGGGCAATCTTATATACCTGAAAGGAGGGTGCAAAGAGGACAGAGCCAGGCTTTTTTCTGTGATGCCCAGTGACAGGACCAGAGGCAATGGGCACAAACTGAAACACCGGAGGTTCTCTCTGAACATCAGGAAACACTTTTTGACTGTGAGGGTAAGCAAGCACTGGAACAGGTTGCTTAGAGAGGTTGTGAAGTCTTCATCCTTGGAGATATTCAAAAGCTGTCTGGACATGCTCATAGGCAACTGGCTCTAGGTGATGACCCGGCTTGAGCAGGGAGGTTGGACCAGATGACCTACAGAGGCCCCTTCCAACCTCAGCCATTCTGTGATTCAGTGATTAAGATTGTAATGGAAGGGTAAAGCAGATCACCCCAAGTTTGCCAGCAGGGCCAAAGCAGGATTGGGAGATACTCTTCAGAGCTCTTTCAACCTGCAGTGTGTTTAGGGGAACCAGTGCTGGGGAATGTTTCCTGCCCAGGTGCAAAGGGATAGTGCCAGATGCTTTGTGGGGAGCAAGTGTTCCCCCCCCCAAGTCCCAAATGAGCGTTCCAGCTCTGGCATTTGCCCCCTCCCCTGGTGAGGAGCAGATGGCCCTATGGCTCCTGGCAACCCCCTGTCCAGTTTTACCCTCTTGAAAGCACTGCTGTGCTACCTCAGGCTCTCAATTATACTGATTCTCGGGGTGGCAATGAATTCAGACTTGATACTTAAAGCATTGCTCTTTGTTTATACATATATGTACAACAGTTTGGGACTTAACCTGCACACAGATTTTGTGTTTGTTCAATTTGTAGCATTTCAACAGTACGGTCTCCCAGGTTTTACAAGCCTTCTATCGGATGTTATATCCTTCTCTACTGGAATAAGATGCCTAAATGGCAGGGGAATGACAAGCTTATACATATGCATCTGTATGCAAATACGATTGTGTTTTATGTTGCAAAACTTTACTGATCTTACACCAAACTAAAAATAGTATTAAAAAAATGTTCATAGGCCAAAACTTAGCTAAATTTTTTCAAACCTTCGGGTGGAGACTAGTTCAGTGCTACTGGCTTATTTCAGTTTACCTTAAACTGCCTCTTAATCAATCCTAAACCAAAGCAAGCCACCTGTAAGTCAAGAGTTTAAGTGCTTAAATCAACCATTTTAAATTAATATTTTCAATTAAATGGAGGTAACTGCCCTTGTAGACTAACTCATATGGATCATACAGATTTTTCTAAAGTAATTTTTTTCTTAAATAGACTTTTCATTGGAGTTGCTCCTGCTGCACATGAATGAATCTTTTCTGAGCGAATAGGTAACACGTAATGTGACTCTGACACCCCTGACTATTTTGTGCTGCCTCTTTCAATGGCCATTTTGTTCATCTGCCCCTTAGGTTGTCCTTCTCAAAATACAATATAAAAGAGATTGATGTGGTCAGGTCTCTTTTCTCCTGTTTGTCCAGGGAATTCCTGCCACAGCAAAAAATCTTTCTTCATTCTTGTTGCATGTCTGTGTTATCTCTGCCTCCTTTTCTGAATAACTTCACAGGCAAAATGGCTGTTGAATTCATAGTCAGTCTCAGCCTTTGTTATAAATTCATGCCCTTTGATACAAGCTATTCCTAGAAGCATTTGTTCTCATAGGCATTTTACTATCCTTCAGCACTTCTTGGGTTTTGAGCTATATTTTAAGATGGAACTAATATTGGAGTTGAGAATTCCAGTTAGACTAAAAACTGTAGATCTCTAATGACCACAGTTTGCTTTCAAGTCCTACATGTAATTGCTGTCTTGCCAGCTCATGTTATTTTCTCCTTTGGTTTGTGTGTTGCTCCCAGCATGTCACCTCTTATATTCCGTCTTTTTCTATAATATATTGATAAGGGGGCAATCTGGGAGGTCTGTTAAGTTGGCAAAATTCCAACTAGATTTCTCAGGGTCTTTTTCTCACTGACGCCCTTTCGGTTTGGCCTATGGGAATTGATGAAAGGCTGAAATGAAAATGCTGCCATTTGACCTAGAGCTTTTCCCTAGGCAAAACCCAAGCCAGAAACTTTATTCCAAAGATTTCTGAATACTACATTTGCAAAGCATGCAGCTATAGTGCATGGTGCAGTGTTCAGCTTGGTATTCAGGACCATTTCTTTGTGAGATGCTGTTGAGCGCTACTAATACTATTAGCTGGCAAATTTGGTTTTGAATTGAATCTTATATAAAATTCTTCAAGCAGGCAACATTTAAAGCACATTCTCCATTAGTCAGGACCACTTACAAGCACCAACAGGAAGGTAGCCTGAATTCCTGTTAAATAACACTGACAGCCATTTGAATATCAGATAAAGATCACACGAGCACTGTCTGTCCATATCTTAATGAGTGACTAATCCCACATTGCTTCCTGAATGCTTATAGATTGCTCCATCCAAACAATGAGCATTCAATTTATTAGGAGTTTTATACCGGAGGATTAGCTAATAGCTTTTCCTGAGTACTTCAAAAGAAAAAGCTGAAGCATAGACTGCTATATAAATAGGATGAATAAAAAGTTATTTACAGCATAGATATTTTCAAACAGAATTCTCAGTTGTGTTTTCTCTGAGCCAGAAAGAGCAGGCAGGTCTTATAAAAGCTCTTATAAGCAATTTGGAAGGTTTTTTGGAGGAAGGAAGGAGAAGGTTGGCAGTAGTTCATTTTTACTGGTTAGTGGAGGCAGCTAGCTCCTGCTGTTTCACAGTGTGAGATTACATGCTAGGCCCCCAGAGTGACACAACCCAGATTCATCCTGGCACACACCAGTGGTCATGAAAGAAAGATGTGTATATGGAAGGAAACACATTATATTTTGTCTGTGGGGATAAAATATAGCCTCTACCCTAGCCATTCTGATTCTCTAGTATTTGTACTACTTTTGCTTCTCTTCACTTTTGCAAAAGATACTGCAGGCATCTCCTCTGCTGTGAAAATGCAATTTTTTCCTTTCCTGGACCAAGGAAATCACAACTGCCTACTCTTGTTCTGTGGAAGTTGACACTGGAAAGCTGCTTATTCTGCAGGCAGATGAGTCTACTTAATTTATCAAAGACATCAGAGAAAGCAACAAACAACATGGGTTCTGGTGAATAATGGCGTGAAGGTATTCCCTCTTCCAGATGGTGAGTTTGACCACGAGTTTGAGAGCTCGCCACAGAAGGATTCCCTAACAAAGCTAGCCGTGAACTGGCACAGGAATGCTCAAGGGTATTTACCCCGCTAGCTGCTCTGGTGCTCCACCTCCATGTTGAACCCTCCCTTGTGGACTGTTCAGATCAATAAATAGCCCATGTCCCCCTGGAAATGGTCTGAGAGATGGATGCTGGGAGACACTTGGTTCCCCTGGAGGGGCCTGAGTGTCTCCCTGTGTGCAGTGTGAATAATAAACACTGGTACCCAGGAGAAGAGCTGGTCTCCAGACTGAAAGGTCTCCAGCCATGGGACACTGGTTTTCAGAGTGTGCCATTGTACACTTTGCTCCTGTGGAAACTAATAGGTGGTAAGGTAGGCAAAGGGTTCTTGATGCCTCATCCTGGTCTTGTCCTTATGTGGTAATGGGATGCTGCTTGGCTGCTTCTTCAGAGAGCTGGGAAATACACCTGGTACCCCAAGCTGAGAAGAAGCCAGAGGCACTGGTCTCCAGCTGTGCCCACTTCGTAACTCTACGAGTGGTCCTTTCTTCAAGTGCAGTCAAATAGGTAGTCGGGAGACAGGTGCATCTTCCTCGCTGGCCTCAGAAGGGGGGTCTCAGGACCATTTCCAAGGGCTATCATCATAATTCTGTCGTAGCTGGGGAGGAACAGGGAAACAATTCGGCTCCTGCTGCAGCCCCAGGGGCTGGTGAAGTGAGGATGTCTATGATAATGATTATATTCCTGTGACAGCTGCATGGTACAGATCCTTGGCCATGACTAATTGCCTTTCCAGGGAATGCCTGAAGCTCCCTTGGGGATTCTGTGCTTTTCTGCTCCCTGATTCTTCTTGATATCTCCAGACTGAGACAGAGGCAAACCAGGATTCAGTTCCCAGGGTGTTTTGGGCTGACTAACAGGCAGACAAGCTTAGATGCAAATGAAGATATGACATGGGGAGGAAGGAAGGAGAAGAGGAGAAAGAAATTCAGTGTAAACCACTGTTGGTTGGGGATCTCAACCCTTGTTCACAGGACAGAGACAGCCTTCCACTTGGGCACCCCGAAAGCGTGTAAGGCTGCGGGAAGGAAACCAAAAGGAGACAGTCACACAGCAGACTGTGACTCAGGATTTTAATTTATCTCTTTGGAGTGCCCTGGCATTTATCAATAAAGACATGTTTTCCTAACAGTTTCAGTTGAGTTTTTTTTGCTTCAGGAAGCCTGTATGGACCCTTCCAACATGGCGGGAAAGCCCTCAGCTTCTCAGAGGACACAGAGCAGGGCAGATCTCTGCTCTCTCGGGAAGCTGCTTGCCCTCAGGGGTCTGGTCTCACACAGGCATCACTTCCAGGGCTGCAGCCTCAATGATAAATGAGAAACTCCAGTGTTTCCCACAGGTGGAAACCAAGGGGCCTCTGCGGCCCAAAGCTATTTCATCAGCTTTTGATGAAGCAGTGGCTGTGGTTAAAGAGCACGCAGGTGTGCGGTGCCATACAGGAAATGAGAGCGCAGTAAAACTTTTGAGTTGTGCTGCTGAACATGTCTAAATGGCCTTGTCCCCTGACTGAAACAGGAAAGGCAGCTGTTATGCAGCACCAGTGGCAGTGTCTGGTGAAGAAACTCTGAGGTACAAAGCTATAGACAGCTGCAGCACACTATGAATATTTTTTTTTTCATTTCATTTCTTCATTTTCCTTTTCAATTCTAGCCCATAGTTGATAGTGCAAAAAATGCACTAATGTTTACTCCTGAGAAGTATCGGGGTGGCATCTTGAGGAGCTGCGGCCAACGGCTGTATCACGCCCCATGACAAGGTTAAGCCATCCCCGTCACCGGCGGTGACACCATCAGCTGCCTGCCCGATGGGTCCGCGGCCGCCGAGCTCCGTCTGCCCCGGGCCCTGGCACTGCAGAGGGGAAAGCTGACGCGAGGACGAGCACCACAGACACGGCAGGGGCAGCCAGGCAGCACGGGGACTCACAGGCTGGTCGGGATGCCGCAGAGCCGCCAGGCTGACGGGGAGCCCTGGGAGGCGAGCGCGTACTGGGATTACCCCGGTTTTGAAAGCAGGAACACGGAAATGATTAAACGGAATGGCAGACTTGCAGGGGTATTTCTGTCTGATGTGGCAGCCCATGGCGGGCGTGGTGTGGGGGTATCACCTCTCTGTGTGCGTAGGCAGGGGGGTTGCTGCCCATCTCACCTGAATATGCAGGGTGCAGAGAAAAGGGACAGTAAAATGCTGTAAAGTCAGAGGGGTGCTAGCACAGGACAGCCCAGCATCCATGTCATTCAGTGCAAGTGTGCGAGCTGCACCTCTCTTGCAATACAAGGAGGTTTTTTCCCTGGAGGGGGCCCTTGCCTCACGCAGGGTTGAGTCCCACTGTAGCCTGAGCAGTGGGGCCAAGCAGCCATACCCCGCAGGTGAGGGGGGTTAGCAGGGGAGGCAGGGATTTCTTTAGACCACCCTGCCTTCTCCTCATTAAACCTGTCTCCCTACACCAGTGGTTCACGTACTGGAGGTCTGCAGCTTGGCCATGTCAGGAAAGGAAGGGAAGTGCTGGGGATGACTGGCTACATTTGGGGAATTCAGACAGTAGCTGAATTCAGATGGCCATAAAAATTTAGATGACCATAAAACGCTGCTCTAATATGACTCGTGGCCATTTGGGAAGGATCACCCAGTCATGGAAGATGCTGGGGAATGCTTTATAGGTCATAACAAAACAGATGTAATCATTTTGTTTATGCTCATAAAGTGCCTTGCTTTGTATTAAAGGAAGTAAAGGAGCTACTTCTCTGATATCTTAAATACTGCAAGGGGAAATTAAATACCAGAAGTTGGGGGTTGTTTTTTGTATTTGTAATGGAGGTATCTTCTGGAAATAAGTCTTTTAACATCTCTTATGATGAAATACTCCCCAGTGGGATCTGTCCTCACATGGATCTCATCTCAGTGACACAAATGAGGATGCTGCACTCATAATTTAAAGTAAATTAAGCCCAGACTTTTGACTGCTGGTAAATTGCCAGAACTGTGCTTGGTTGGACAAGCTTTTGTCACTGCTGTGCTACAGAATGCATTTCAGTTTCCTTTTGCACATTAAACCTTAATGCTCCCATCAAAAAATAATTTGATTGGAAAATTAAAAGTTGGCTGCTTGTTCCTTCCTAAAAAAAGGAATTAAAACTGAAGGGATTTGTCCGTTTCTTCAGAACAAAAAGAATAAGCGTTAGCACACGCTGTTAAGGAAGTATTCCTGCTAAAGAAACTTTTTTTTTTTTAAGTATTCAGGCACACCTAATAAAAAGACACATAAGAAGCAAAATAGAACAATCTGTTGTTATTTAACACGGCAAATACTGTTGAGATACAAATACAGTTAAGTTTTCTCTGGTAACTAAGCAACAGAAGAAAATACCACTTATCTGAATTGCTGTTTATTCTACTGTTTTTTAACTCTGCAGTAGTGATTTTTATTCTCCACACCTCAAATACAGAAAGAACAACTGTTTATGATATGGCTAAATTGTTTAATGTACTGTTTGATACAGGGGCAAATTAGGCATCAGAATAAATGTCTAGGACTGCTACAACTAGCCATTAATGACTTCTGATCTTCTCGCAAATGTTTTGGTAGATTATGTAACATAAGCAAATGTCCTCTACTGACTTAGGCAATTGTAATAAATATGGACTACATGAGGCATGAAATCAGAACATTTTCATTTTTCCAAAGAATGCAAATGGTCTTTCATTCATGTGTATCATCCTAAGGACTTTTTAGATTAAGCACATGGTAGCAATGTAGTCTTTGACACTTCTAAACTGAAAACTTTTTTCTAGAGCTGTGTATATTACCATCAGATGGATGGTTTCATTAAGGTGGAAATCTGTAGCGAGAAGTGCTCAGAGCTATGGTCAGACTGGACTTGCATATGGCCCTGCACTTCCATATGCACATACTTGTGCACATTGTCTAAATGAAAACCAACTGAACATAACTCTTCCTAATCTCCAAAATCTCAATTTGTAGCCAAAGATTTGCAATAAATTGTGAGGCTGGAAGAAACGAGGTAAGGGCAAATGGCAAACTTCAGGATGGGAAGCCCAGAGGAGCTCAGAAGATTGAAAGACGTTGACTGAGGCAAACCGTGTGCAGCAAGAACAGTTCAGTCCCACACGCATGGGAGCAACATGTCCACCAGCAATCAGGATTTGGATTCTCTGTTCCACTTCTTTATAAGCCTCAACTGTCTGTACTAAAAAGAATAGTGTCTGTGAAGCATAATGGAGCAGCTTCTGAAATCATTTCATAGAGAGAAGTAATGGGCATAAATGACACCCAGCTACTATGAAGTAAACTAGGTAAAAACCCAAGTTCTGTTAAATCACTGCCAAAAGCCCCTTCCGTTTCAGTGATACCAGGATATTCACGAAAGGCCTTTTATAAAAGAGTAGATGAACTGTAGTCAGGTTGGAAACCTTTAGCCCGAATGCCAGTGGCATCTCAAGTCTCTCTTCCAGAATATCTGACTCTGAGGAATTGCCTCCCGTTTGGAAAGTATTCTGGGGGCCTCGTTGCCTACCTTGTACTGGAGCAAGAGCTGGGGAGAAGGTTTTTTATCCACAAATTCAGGACAGAATATCACATTCCTAAGAATGAGGGAGAAAGGAGTGAGATTTTTCTGCACACAAGAAAAGGACAACTTATCCCCATCATGGGCTTATGAAATCTCACCTGGATTTGAGTCTGCTGAGTACCTACTCCTGTAGGAAGGTATTAGGTTGGTCAGCTGCCAATTCCTGGGGAACGAACCCTGTGAGATTATTTACATTCATCCCAGTTAATCAATTAATGTTTGTAAAACACTTTAAACTCAGAAAGCACTCTCTATAAATATTTGGTATTATCATATAATTACACTACCACATCTCAATTAAATGTACAATTGGGCATGCTTTAATCATGTAATTGAAGTGTCACCAGAAGTATTTCAAATATAGGTATCTCAGTCTATGCTGACCATCCTCAAGAGTGGTATGTAACCCTGGAGTAAAATGAGGACTCTTGATTTTGGAAACACTGGGGAGCCACTGTCTGATCAGAATGAATGTCTCTTTCCCTAGAACAGAAATGCAGGTTTTCCACAACTACAAATATAGGTAATTTTTTTGCTTCTATTTGTCTTGCATCTTGAACACTTCTTGTGGGCAGCACACGGACTAACCTGCTTTCTGTTTGTTTTTTACTTTACTGCCTTCCCTCATTACTATAATGGAAAAAGAATGTCACTTGCAATCTTGTCTCAGATTCGTATCCTTCAGGGTTATGTTTTATCAATGGTCTGTATACTGTGCTGTGTGATGCACTGAAATAAATTAAAACAATTAAATGCTGAAGCATTCTACACTTCCTCCAGAGGGTAAAAAAGACATTAGGTCTCAAATAATGATATGTATGTTGCCATCTGACTATCAGCAGTATAGGAAGTATTGCTTCCTACTCCGTTGTCTTCATTCTGAATAGTAAGCTTGTTTATATCAGTGTTGACAACCCAAGCAGTAGTCTGGCTTCATTTTAAAATAATAAGGTTTGATATTGCTTTTTCATAGTACATTTTATAGTCTTCTAACTGTAAAACCTTTAGGAAACTAAGTTACTTCTAAGCTTTTCTCCACAAACATGAGAGCTATGAAATTGTGGATTTTTTAGGGGTGGTGGAGTTTTTTATTTGTTTTTCAATTTTCTAGTGAAATCAGAAACTTCAGTGGACTATCTTGACTTATTAGACGAAGTAGTTACTTTACTAGATGGCAGTATTGTTACCGTAATTCTCATTCCTCCTTTTTTTCCTTTTTTCCTCTGGTGCTCTAACTCTCACTTCTTCACTCCTTGTCATTTCTTTTCATGTCAATTAAATGCTCTTTGGAGAAATGGATAGGCGAGTTTTGTATATTTGTACAGCACCTGCACAAGACTTTAGCTGAGGCCTCTGGATGCAATCACAACCAAAATAATAACATTCACATCTGTTCTTTCAGGTTCATTGGCATCAGTTTACCCTAGAATGAACCTAAGATATTTTCCAATGCAGAGCTGTTATTACTTCTTCCTATATTGTTCTGGAATAACTGCGTATAAGAGCCACAACCTGGACTCATAGAAAAATATGAGTTTCCATGAAAATGATACCAGAAGGCCAACATATAAAAACTCTTCAGGGCAGGAACTACCTCTGAGTGTGTCCGTATAGCACTTGCTGACAATAGGACTCCAGTGAGGGTGTCTAAGATGCAATTACATAATGCATATATATATATATATATATTTATATATATATATAAAATGGAATGTGTCATTACTGCAGTGTTAAGCTATATTTGGAAATCATAACAAAATAAGCACTTTCTCCCAATTTTTTTTCTTCTTTCTATTTCACTAGGGGGAAAAAATGCCTTTGATATATGAAGCATTTTATGAGACCATCTTTTTATTTTAATAACTGCTAATTTGCACACCTAACATCAATTGCTGGTGCAATTAATTGTGGATGCAAATGAGAATTTTTAGCTGTCTAATCACCTGATTGTGCCTATAAATCAGTGACAGTAATTATGTGTGTAAATGCTCATTTCAGCCTGCTATTAATTTGGCCAAAATTGATAGGACAGAAAAAAATACCACCCTAGGCTGAAATTTGGTCCCCAGTGTGTAAAAAGAGAAAGTATCTTCCTCCTCTGCCTCTCGTGTCTAAATTGCAGAGCTAAGTAGACAAAGAGCAATGATTCCCCAGTCCCCAATAACTCACTGCCAGTGTTTCACAATAAAGTGCAATGGGAGAGGAAATATTTCCATAAGGGTTCATTAATCACAACATATTTGCCATGCACAACCACTCTGCAGAGCAGGTAAAGAACCCTAGGGGACGTTGCCTGGCACAGCATGTCATTTTCATAATAGGAAAAGTATTTTTTGCACAAACGCTGTAGAACTGAAGTTGCAGATGGCTCCACTGGCAGAGCTAGAGCCTCCTGGCACAACCCTCAGCAGCCAAAGCTACTTTAGGTATTTATAGCAAGGGTTAGTGATATCTCAAAAGAAGGATGCTGAAGATGCTGTCTGCCCCCCCCATGTGCAATATTCCCAGGTGTGCCCCTTGGGAGGCCACGTGAGGAGTCCAAGCCCTACCTGTCCCTGTTGTGCTGCAGGACACTAATGAGAGGTCTAGGAACAATTAAACTGATTGTGACTGAGAACCTGGAGGTCCAACAGACCCCATTAGCAGAACTGCGCAACAAAAGATGCCTTTCCAGCTGGGTGGCTTCTTTCAGATCTGGACAGCAGGCAATTTCACTTTACGTAACCCTGAGGACGCCGGAGAACCCCTGTTACCCCATCATACTCTGACCCATCTAGACCTGCTCAGTGTTTTGCACGAGAGGTGGGGTCGGCTTCTCGTTTACTGTACCTCTGTGGTCTCAGTCTCTGAGTAGTTCATTGCTGCTTCACTCCCACATGGGACTTTGATAAAATTCAAAGCCACCTGGTGTGATTTTAATTTAAATGTGAATTTAATGTGCTTTCCTTTTATATTGCTATGATGTGCATTGTCAAGAGAAATGCTGCAGGCTCAGAACTGGCCTCTCAGCTGTTTCTCTGTGCTACTCCCTGGTTTTGTTTGATGAATATTCCTGAGTAAAACTGTTGCTCTGCAGTGGCACGTGCATCGGGTACAAGGGTTCATTGGATACAAGCACAGCAGTCATTCTTCAAGGGGGCAACTGATTCTTGGGCTGTTTGCCAGTCAGAGGCCAAAAATCTTCTCATCACCAGGAGATACCTTCAGAGTTACAACTGAATAGAAGAGGGAGGAAATGTTGCATGTAGCCTATATAAAAAGAGGTTCGACAATTCACCATGCTCCACCAGTTATGAAAAGCGTTTTAAGACAAGAACTTGTGAAAAGGAGGAGAAATACCGAAATGTTTTATCTTAACCAATTAAAACAATTCATATTGGAAGTGGTTAAAATTTACTAAAATTTTTCTTACTAGAAAATATAATCTCATTTAAAAAAAAAAAGAAAAAGTGCTGTGAAAACATATTAAAAGATCATAAGGAAATGCTTTCAGGACCAGGATGTGAAAGATACGTCAAGAAAAAGAGAACCAGAGATCCACATCAGTTAGTAGCCCAACAGGGCACTCTGGTAGGATGCAAGACAGTATCTTCAGAATTTTTCATTAAGTGAGACTGTTTTTTCAGCCAGCCTTAATTCGTTTTGAACTAAAATTGTAGGAGCAAGGTGGGAGCCTAGACTTTCTGACACAGAATAACAAAGAGGAGATTAGAATAATAGAGCAGATCAAAGGCCACCCAGAGCGGTCGGTGTGCTGTGACACAAGCGTGTCATGGGAGACCGCTGCAAGCTCTGCAAGGGTCATGAAAAGCATCACAGCAGCCAGGTGGCTTGGCCATCAGAAGACATCCCTTGCTTTCTAAAACCACTGGTTGCTCCCGCACCCACTGAAATCTCTTTAATTGGCTGGTCGCCAGGTGTTTTTCCTCCTGCTTGCACAGGCCACCAGAGCTGACGTGCTTTCTGACCATTACTTCTCTCATCTGCTGGTTACTGCTGCCAGCAGCAGCAGCAGCCTGTTGGGCTCCTGGCTCCTGCTGCTTCTTACTGCTGCTGCTGCATGGGAGTTATTGTAGTGAGTCACTTCTAATCACCAAGGGAACCCACAGCCAGATCTCTGCTCCTCCTAAAATAGGAGCTCACAGCTACATCTTCTCTCCTCCTAAAATAATCAAACTATGAGAAAAAGCACTATATGTTTGGCAGTACCTGAAATATGATATTCAATGCATTAGACGGGTGGAAAAGATGGACTATGAGTTCAGCCATAGCAGGGCCCCAGGCTAAGACCACCCCAGGCTTGCAGTGCAGGTGGTCTTCCAAGTCCACATAGAGCCATGCAGAAAGATCAGTTCTTTGCAGGTTCTGAGTAGAGACCATTGCAGAATCACCTTTTTTCCCCCCATTATTTGAAAAAACTCTGAGGGACGCCACATAATCAATACATCCCCCTTATATTTCAGTTCAGAAGACTGGGTCCTTGAAAGGAATACAATTTAACAAATAAGACAATGCTAAGCTTTTTAAATGGTTTTATGAGGGCAAGTCTTGTCTTCAGTTTAGTTCACTCTTATCACATCAACTACTATAAATTGCAATACGATAATCCTTTTAAATAATAGTGGTTATTTTGAAGTACACTGAAAAAATGGTGGTTATTTTCAAGCAGAAGTGTTACCTGCAAAATATCATTCTGCATTTCTATAACCTCTCTCTTTTATTTCTAGGTATTTCCACACAATATACCTGGGTATCCGGAGTCGACGGAGTGGAGAGAATGACAGATGGCGGTTTTATTGGAAAATGGTGTATGAGTATGCAGATGTGAGTATGCTGCATTTGCTAGCCACGTTTCTGGAAAGTGCACCACAGCTGGTCCTGCAACTCTGTATTGTTGTACAGACTCGTACACTCCAGGCTCTCCAAGGTAGGGGTTCATTTAATCTATTTGGTTTTTTATGATTTTAGGAAGATGTAATTTCTATACATACATATTTATCCTTCTTTCAAACTGCTGTGCGCCTTGTACTTCTGGCATAAGAGCAGATCTTGCCTGCTAGCTGCTATTAAGCGGTTAACAATGACTGTCAAGAAAGCCTGTGTTGTTGGAGGTTTTTTAGCCTTTCTTATTGGCCCTGGGGTGTGGGTAGGATTTATAATGTTTTGCTTTCTGCACGTCCTTGTAATAGAGGAGCTCTTCTGATTATCCAGTGGGCCAATGTGAAAATTGCATCAATCAAACTATTGCTCTTATCCCTGTGCTTCTTTCTGTGAATGTTCAAACCCCTCCAAACTGCAGTAATGACGTTCATATGGTATTATGCAAAACAGAAAACAACACAGCAGAAAACAGCTATTCTGTGAAGAAAATGCCAGTGTCTATGGAATACATGTCCATCAGTTCTCAGCCATGTTTATCTGAAATAATACAAGTCAGCTCCTGAGCATTACAACAATATTCATTCCTTCAAGCTCTGGGTTTCCTTCTAAGGTTGATGCTTTCAGCAAGAGTGATTTCTTCTTTAAAATGGTAAATGCATGCATAAGTCCTGCCATAGGGGTTGTCAGTCAGCAATACAGATATAAGAATATCACTTTCTCTACTGCTTTTTTGATGCTACTTTTGGTTACCTGACAGCTTTCCTTTTGTATTGCACCATTGTTTTGCCTTATGGCTGCACCTGGGCAGAAATTATTGGCAAGGGAATGAGGTGAATGAGAACTTGGGATCCAGAAGGTGACACAAATGTCATGAGGCAGAGAGGAGAGGAGGAGGAGCAAAGGGACAGAGGGAGGAAGGAAATGCAGTGGTTTTGCCATTTGTTTTTAAGAAACAACTCATGTGCTTGCCACTGTACAAGACAAAACTATGACAGCACCTTGCTCCAAGAAGCTCTGGGTCTAGTTAGCTTATTATGAGTAACGTGCAGTAAGACTGATCAGGTGAAAAAGGAATGGGAACAAAGTGCGTAACTGTGTGAAGACCTTGATCCTGGGCAGTTTCCTCTGGATAAATCAGAGCCTTTTCATTTACCTCCCCTTTGAACTGACGTCTAATAACAGCTGTCTTGCTTCCTGTGGTTTTTGGTTTTGTTTCTTTAGATCTGAAACTCTGTCACCTTAAGGGGAAAAGAAAGCCAAAGTTTCTGTTTTAATTACTTGGTGCTCTGTACAAAGAAGGTTGCCTAAGCACTTCCTGCAGCTATTTCTCAAAAGGATGCTGCCCGGCATCAGCCAGTCCAAACTATTATCATTCAGGAGAAGGTATTATCACTTCAAGAAGCTTTGTCCCCCAAGAAAAAGAGACTCCAGAGAGATGTTTAGGAGAAGAACATAGCCAGAATACTTTATGGTCAGCTGTAATTTAGCTATCTTCATAAACTATTAATACAGAAGGCCTCTCACCCTCATTTTTGTGCAATAACAGATCTGTCTACGAGAAATGTGGCTAGTGAGTAGGCACTAAGCCTGTGATGTACCCTGCAAGTGGTTGTTAATTAGAGAAAACCTGAAATGCTTCAATTTAAAAGGCAAAAATGGTTCCTGAAGCCTGCAATCAGCTCTGTGAAATCTATGTATCAGAACCCAGAAAGGAATAAAACTATAATTATGGATTTCAGCTGAGAAAGCTGAAAATATTTACTTATCCTCTCTTCCCCCATTTTCTCCCATCTTCCAAGGAGGAAAGGCTCCATTTAAAAAAAACTAAGAAAATTAAACAAGGTTGTAGCATTTTCTTAAACAGTAGTACCATTATATTCCCCTGATGAAAGTTAATATGTTTTAGTACATTGCCAGCTGTGAAAATCCTTTTTCCATTCTTTCTCCTTTTTTGAAGAAATGTTAAGGATAATGCATTGCACTATAGGATGGTAGATTTGCTGTGAGGCTGCATAAGGACAGCATAGTTGCTCTCAGTGTTATCATGCTGCAACTGAGTGTTTTAAAAGGCCTAGCCATAAGGTATATGCTTCAGCTAGCTGTCCACTCACTGAGGCTGTTTCAGAGATTTCTAACATGGATCAATAAACAGAGTATTGGATTGATTTTCTGTGTTTAGAGAATGCTACTTGGTTTTTATTATTGTTCTTTTAGTTCTCTGTCCCACAGGACAAAGTTATCATGACAATTAATAAGTGCCATCTCTGGTCCATGTTCTTTAAAGTATACTTCCATCACAAACCACAAATTTGGCATGGGAAATGAATGATACTGGAAATGTCTTGGTCTATAAGCAGGGTATTTCTATTATCAAGCCATTAATGACCACAAGAAAAAATGTTAAATATTTTATTTATGAAATTGTGTATTTTCCATTCTAAATGCACCAAAATAGCATCATTCCCAACAGGAGAATGCTGTCAGTGTGACTGAAGATTCCCCGTTTTATAATGGGTGTTGGCTAGGTGTGGATTATTTCTTATTTCAGTCCTTAAGCCCTGCTAATCAAGGTAAGAAATACATACAGGCATGCACGTATGTGCTTAGGACGAAAAATACTGCGCAATGTGTGCAAAACCTTCCCTCTCAGTTTTCCATACACAGCAGTGAGGACCACTTCAAAAGCCCGGAGGATGCACCACAAGGATCCTTTAGCACTTGCCTGGGCTCCCCAAACATGAATTTAAAAACTGCAATGTAAAATTCTAGCAAGGATTGTGTACCACTGTACTGTGACTGCTGCAGCAGAACATTGCTTGTGCATAAACCGTCACTATGGACTGGCATCTCTCTTCTGTGTTGGCACCCAGAGAAATCTGAGTATTGATAAAACAGTATCTAAATTCTTCTCTAAAAATCAGATTCTTCTTTAAGATTTCATCAAAACTGGCACAATTAGAGGAAGTGATCTTTCTTATTCTGCCTTCAACCAGCAGCCAGGTCCCTCCCAGAGTGGAAGAAATTAAACAGCTTATGGGGGAAGGTGATGATTTCTCAATGCTAATTCCTCAAGAAAACAAACAGCTTCAGTATGATGCTGGACTAAGCTGGAACTGTGCTAACCCCCCCTATTACCTCCACCTTTTCCACCCTGGTGGTTCCTTTGAGTTTGAAGAAATATCTACTCTTTAGAAGACAGTCGTGCCTCAAAAATAAGTAATTCCTCAGTCTTTTCCTCATGGGAGGCTGTTTCCCTTCCTTTCTCTTTATGTGCTCTGAGCACAGCATTCTTGCAGCAACTTCTCTGCTGAGCCAGCAGCACCTCCAAACTGCATTGCTTTTTTCTTTTTTTTTTTGCCTTTTTTTTTTTATTTTTTTCTCTCCCTTAGTTACTCTGTAGGAAAGTCATGTCCTAAGCAGCTTCATGGTGGGAGTCAGTAGCTTCACCAGTCCTATTCTAGGTGGGAACTATATGAGAAATGAGGCAGCTCTGCATGTGGGGGTAGCAATGGCAGAAAGTCCACTGAAACAACTGATGTTCATCCTGCATACATCTATTTGCATAAGGGCATATATGCGGACAGAAGTGTCTGAACCATCTGCAGGTGAGCTAGTTCAGCTACCAGAAACAGTCTAACAGCAATAGCCTCAAGGCCAGGATGGGCTAGCTGATCTCAGTGCCGGTCTACATACACCAACCACCTGGACCCGGGCCCTTCGCCCTGTGTTTTCAGTTCTGCTCTCAGGGCTGGGCAACCAGGTCCTGCACTGGATCTACCTCCAAGTCACAGGGAACCAATATACCAGAGTTGAAAGTGTTTGGATTATTGGATTACCCCAATAAATTCAGAAGGCTGCAAGTAATTCCCTTAAAAATGCCTCCACCCTTCAAGCTATTTAGCAAATAAGCAGTAGTTTCACAGTCTTTGCTATAAAAACAAACACTTCCACAATAAACTGCCATAGACTAAGTATTAGGCAGATTTGCTGACACAGTAAGATCAGTCTAAAGGCTATGAGACTCTTCCTTGGTTGGGTCTCTGGACATCCAGCATAATGGCCACATCTTACCACATTTGCTCTGCTGGCTCAACAGGTCTGAGGACTGACAAAATGACAGACAGACCTGGACTGGCAAATTGGCTCAGGGCCGTTATTCCGCAATGACTTGAAGCCAACCTACCTGAAGGCTGCCCCTGAAAATCTTTGATTTAATCATGGCAAGTCCTGCCAGCACCTCACCCGAGTTGCATGTTCCCATCGCATCCCTGGCATTGCCATGGCTGTATGCTGGGTCCCTCGGACACTTTTATTTTCCCCATTGCTAACTTGGTTGAGTCTCAGCAGGATCTGGTTGGACTCCCTGGGGCAGGGAGGTGTCGCACGACTCGTAGGGACTAGGGGACACGGCATCAGGGTGGGTAGGGAAGGTCAGGGCTGTCCCTTTCTGTGGCACCTCGTTTAGGAATCATGCATGCAGACTGGCAGTCATCCCTTGGCATTCCCCTTTTACTTCCTTCGATTTTCCCACTATGCCATTTGATTTTAGAAAGACTTCCCGTCTTCAAATTAGTAAGCAAGCAAAAAATCCTGCTGATCATCTGATTGGAAAGAGAGTCCTTTCTGTTAGCATACAGTTACTGTCCTCTTACTCAAGGGCATGGTGTTCTAGCTGCTCCAAGATGAGCAGATAGACAAGATTGCTCCCTGGATTTACCACAGATTTCATTATTTATGCTGTATTAATTAACACATTGTTTAAATTATAGATTAGCTTCTCATTCCTGTTTACTGCATATTATGCTGGCTAGTCAGCACTTGACATTTTTTTCTTCATCAGCCCCTGGGGGGTTTGTTCTGGCTTCTCCATACAGTACTATTAATCAAAGTCTCTATCAAAGTTTAATCAAAGTCTAATCAAAGTTTATATCATATAAAGCTGCAGTTCTTAATATAGACTGACAGCAGTGCAGAAGCAAAATGAGGAGTTCAGAACAATTTATAAATTCATCAAGTTTCATTGAAGTCACCACACTCCCATAGAGCTGCTGGATTCTGCTGAAACTGCATTTCCATGAAATC
>JANHGO010005036.1:0-23736 GCA_024606505.1 Aquila spilogaster
TGATAGGGCACTGGAACAGGCTACCCAGGGATGTTGTCATGGACCCAAGCCTTTCAGTGTTCAAGAAGCATTCAGACAATATTTTTAACTATATGATTTAAGTCTTAGGTTTCTGGGTTTGAATTCCAGAGTTGGACTTGGGTCTCTTTCAACTCAGAATATTCTGTGATTCTATATTCATCTATTAGGAATGGAGCACTCTTTGTACAGAGTATTTAAAGTGTTCAAAGTTAGGTCTCTAGTGCATTGTTAATATACTAGGATATCTGACTTGATCCCAAGAGACTGTTTCACAGATCTTTTCAGAGATCTCTTATCATATATGGCAGCTCTATGACACAGAGGAGTCAGGAATGGAGGGGTGAATTTGAGCCTTGAAGAACTGGGTGGCACAATGGAGAAGAGTTTGTTTTTATTTTTTTCTTTGCTTCTCACTGCCTATGTCTATTTTAATGGGCAATGAATTAAACAATTTTTCTCCAGGTTGATTCTGTTTTTCCTGTGACAGTAATTTCTAAGTGATTTCCGTGTCTTTATCTCAAACTATGAGATTTTTTATGTTTTCTCTCTCCCAGCTTGCCTTGTTAAGGCAGAGGAGTGAGGGAGCAATTGGGTGGGAATTTGGCAGCTAGCCAGGGCTGGTCCACCCCCATAGGAACTGCCCACTCTGACAGTGGTTTATCCAGCTGGCAAGAATGTGACAGCGCTCTGCAGAGATGGTTTATTTTGTTGACTCTGACTGCATAGCCTTGGGGCTGCTTACAGGGTCATTCTGTTGTGGGAGCAACAGGGCCTGAAGTGTCTGTTCCAATGCACTGGTCTGACACAACAATTGAGGAATTCATTTGTGCATGACTGAGACAACATTCTTTGGACATCTTTTTTTAATAAGTTGAATAAAGCTAGAAGACTGCTTTTATCTGTGCAACTCTCTACAGGTTGAAGCATGAGCCTCCACCTTGAAATCTCTCTTTTTTATTTTCTTTTAGTAGTGATGGATAGGTCATCCAGCTGAATGATATGGACGTTGCTTATATGATCAGTAAGACCAAACACATAAGCATTTCTTGTGTCTGTATGGTGCAGGAGTGCAGACCTGACCATGGCAACAGTGAATTTATTTTCCACTTTGCCTCCTGTTATGATTCCACTGCAGAGGGATTTATAGCTATTGAAAGTATTGAAATAATGTTGGACTTTTTGCATCTAAAACTTTACTTCCATATAGATTTTACTTATTTTATCATGCTGATGTCTCAATTAATTGCTAAAAATACTTAAGGAGGGATTTCATTGCCACCACTGGTAGAAAGATGTGGTGATCAAATAAACCAGTTTATAAAGCACAACTGATCTGTGGCAATGGATCCATGGCAGGATGAACAGAAATTTTCTTTTCAAGGCAGCAAAGATACTCCTTGCTAACAGGTCCTACTACACTAATGGTAGACCTCAACAGACTTTTTTGGTGACCTTGGGTACATTTCTGAAAGCTGTATTTGTAAGAGTGTAGACGCTTCATGATGCACATAGGCAGTAACTTTAAGTTCAGACATAACATTCCATCTTTGTCTGCTTCTTTAGGCTTCTAAATGGATTTTGAAATTCACTCTTAATGCTTTGTTCCTCTATTCACCATCTGTTAAATGACAACGAACACTTTTCTCCCATTTTTTTGGGTTGATAAGGCTATAAGAAAGTAAACTCATGTGTTTGGTATTCAGAGTTGGGATGAGACAAGTGGCTAAATTCTGCTAGATGCAAACTGATGCTGATCTGCTCCCTTTGCCCACCTCTATCTTAAACTACATCAGTGTTTTTCAGAAACTTGTCCTTTACTATATCTTTTCTCAATGCCAGTTCAGCAGTCTGAACTGGGGCCTCAAGAAACTGTAAATTAATAATAGAATTATAGTTTGAATTAATTCATGGTTATCCTGTGGGCAGGGAAGGGAAATTCTATAATGCTTAGTGTCAAGCAATAATCAATACTAATAGTAATAGCAAACTAAACACACACCAGTTTGACAGGTTCCACCAGGATATGTGGCGTGGATGGATTCCCAAATTTGCAGTGCTTGAACTCGGTCTGTTAGCAGAACTGATGCTCCAGGGCACAGCATTTCATTTGCTTGAAGAGGCATAAAATGAACCTATTCCTTCTTGTAAGAGTGTTTGATATAAAAGTGTCTCACACAAATAGAACTGTAGAGTCATTATATGAATTAATATCAAAAAGTAGTTAGCCTTAGCTGGAATATTAAGAAGAACAGGATGGTTTACACCTCAACGTTGTACCATGGCTGCATTAAGGGTTTCATATAAGCTTAAAATACATCTGCATCTATTTTAGAATCCTCATACAACATTTTCTGGAAATGACAACTAAGCACTTTGCTTTAGGGTATGTAACACCCATTTTGAGCAGGTCAAAACAACTCTGATGAGGCAAAGACGACACAGTGTACAAAACAACAGCGATTCAGAGTGATGACATCAAAACATTTCTGCAGGCTGGTCTCTAGCATGGCTAAATGTGAGCACAAGAATCAAAGAGCATGTCTGCACTTCGTGCTGTAGCAGGATGGAAACATCCCTGAGGAACTGCCACGAACCCTGGCTTCTACAGCAGATGCGTTTCAGCTGCACATTGACTAGTTAGCAAAGTTAAGAAGCAGACCTACATTTGTTAAGCCTAGTGCCCAAATAATGCTTTCAGAAACTGAGAATATTGTGATAAGATTCACAATCCCTTGTGCAGGGCCATATCAAACAATGCATATCTTGTACAGACATATTCAGAGATGAAGTTTTACATTGTAATGAAAAGACCAAGAGGCAAGGTAAACCATGAATCATGAGAAAATATCTATCTTGTGAATAGTGTTGGGGTTTCTCTGTTTATTTAATTTGATCTTTGGAATAAACGCCAAGATTTTTGAGGATTTCTGAAAAGGTGTCCTTTAGCAAGCAAGAAGTGACTGCTTAATCTTTGGGAGTCCGACTTCAATGGGAAGCCAGAGAAAAATTGTCAGTGATTTTCTTAATGGAAAATGGAAAATTAAGATCATTTTTTAAAGCCTACTACTGCTAGAAAAGCCCCTCTGACAGATTCTACCTTACAATCATTTCTCATTTCCCTAAGACTTTAGAGAAGTCCTGAGAGTAATGCCACTTGCTTCACTAAGAAAAAATTAGCCACTTCAAAAATATGCAAAAACGTGCAAAAACATGCAAAAACATGCAAAAACATGCCTTTAATGACATCAGAATGGCAGTGGCAAGGGAACAGATTTTCTCCTTATTTTTTATCACATTGACCACACATCTTAAAGGAAACCTGCCACTGGTAAACTCCACAAAACAGGAAGATAAAAATGTTCATAATTTTAATAAATGCTTTTATCCTCATTCACTTCAATTTTATCTTGAGGTTGAGAGGGTTATATTTTGGAACTGTGGGGAAAAAAAATAATGTAAGGCATTTTATGAACATCACTGAAATCCCAAGCAATAAGTCACTAAAATTTCAAAATTTGTGAACAGCGTAAGCCAATTTATAAGACCATCCCAAATTTCTGAAGTATATGTTTTCCTGTGACATAAAATAGAGTAGAAGAGAATTGAATAAAAGATTAGGATATTTACTAGGATATTAGGATATTTTCTGGGATATTAGGATATTAAGAGAAGTAATCAGTCACTGTCCCCAGGACAGTGGTGACAGCACCAAGCTGCTGGAGTTGAAGCATTGGAACAACACTCTCAGACACAGATTTTTTCTTTTGGGTGCCCTTAGTGTGGAGCCAGGAGTTGGATTCGATGATCCATTTGGGTTCCTTCCTTCCAACCCAGGAAATGGTTAAGGAAGTTTTTCCTATTGTCCAGCCTGAGTCTCTGCAGTGCAGCTTTGTGCTGTTGCCATATGTCCTGTCATCAGTTCCCAGGATCAGAGTCCAGTACCTCCTTCTGTGCTTCCCCTCCTCAGGGAGTTGTGGAGAACATTGAGGTCACCTCTCAGCTTCCTCTTCTCCAGATTGGGCAACCCAAATGTACTCAGCCTCTCCTCCCAAGACATGCCCTCCAGCCCCATTACCAGCTTTGTTGCCCTCCTCTGGATGTAGTAAGTACCTTAAAATACTTTTAATATTATGGAGCCTAGAACTGCACACAATATTCAAGGTTTGGCCACATTTAACCAACTGGCTCTTCTGTGCTTAATGCATTCCACACTGTAATTTCCCCTCTTGGATGTTAGAGAATATTGCTGGCTCGTGTCAACCAGCACCCCTAGCACCCCATTCTCCAATATTCATCTCCCTGTCTGTGCCTGTGTCCAGCATTGCTCTGTTCCAGGTGCAAATCCTGGAATTTTCCTTTTTTGAACTACATACCATTGCTAATTACCCAGTATTCTAACCTATTCAGGTCCCTGTGCAAGGCCTCTCATCCCTCATGACGGTAAATAGCACCACTGAGTAAATTATCATCAGCAAACTTGCTTAAGGATTCATTCAACCGCCTTCATCACTGATAAAAAGTTGGACATGACTGACCCTAGAATTGAGTCCTGGTGAACACCGCTGCTGTCTGGTTGCCGGCCAGATGTAGCTCCAGTCATTACTAACCTTTGAGCTCTGTGCTTCAGCCAGTTCACCATCCAGTGTAGTGCTGACCTTTGGCCAATTCGTTGAGAAAGATGCTGTGAGGGAAAGTATCAAAGGTTTTGGTAAGACCCAGATCCACCACCTTCCCTTCATCCAACAAGCAATGAACTTACCACAGGAAATCAAATTACTAAGACAGGACTTTCCCTTAATGAATCCATGCTGTCTGTACCTGATAATAGCTTTGTTCTTTAAGTGCCTTGCAGTATCCCAAAGATAATTTTCTGCATAACTTTTCCAGGGTTTGAGGTTAGACTAATAGATCTGTAATTTCCTGGGTCTTCCCTTGTTTCCTTTTCATAGATGGGTATAATGGTGGCTATCTTCCAGCCAGCAGAGACCTCCTCATGTTCCCAGTACCTTCGGTAATTGTTGACGGGAGTCCCACTATAACATCTACTTACTCCTTCAGTACTGTCAGACGAATCCCATCAGACCCCACGAATTCATGAACATTCCACTGACACAACTGGTCCCTTACAATTCTGATGGCCACAAATGGAAAGTCACTTCTCCCTCAGTCGTCCTCCAACTCAGAGGAGTGAGCAGTCTGTCATTATATATTGTATATTAAATTAGATTTGTCAATATATATTGTAAATTCTTTTTGCTTTGAATCAAAAAGCCCCTTAAGATACTAGCAGTATTTATGGGAGTTCTCCCATGTCTGTTAGTTTTCTGAGCAGTTCAGGATTCCTAATGCTGGCTCTGCTCTTTTCCATAATTCGTCTTCAGTTTACACACTGTATGGAGAAAAAAAAATAACTTGCCAGCGTGACAGATTTAACAACTAAAACGATGGCCCACTTGTTCATGAGATATAAGTGTTTACTTTCAAGAGGAAAATCTACACATCACAATAATTATCCTATCTGAGCAGTGAAGCTCGAAAACATTCACTGCCGATTTTTCAGTTAAAGCTGCTAACTTTATTGACCTGATAGCATTAACAGAGCCATAAAACTGAAAAAAAGACCAAAAAACTGAGCTACAAGTGTAATTAAGGCAATGTTGCTGTTGTAAGCTCAGAATATACTTTTATAGCTTGAAAATGAACTTTTATTTCACTTCTAAGTCAGACTTTTTAAGCATTAGAGTGAGTCACTGAGTGACTCTTCTACAAATAAAGAATCTTAGGAGATTGGAGAGCAATTTCCTATACCAAAATAAATCGAAGAGATCAAAATGGTTATTACTTAGCAGTCTGGGTTTCTCATTCATTTGCTTGTTTGGATGTGTATCTAAAACATGAACAGTGGGGAATCACTGAGAAGGACAGAAATCTACAAATGAGCTATTTTGTAAGAAGGCAATGTGGTCACTTGGTTTGGGTCCTTTATCTGACAACATTTTTTGAATACCAAAACTGCTTTTGTTGTCCATCATTTCCATTTCCTTTGTATCAAAACTGGCAACTTTCAATCTTAAACTTGAAATTTTATACCTGAAATGATAAATGAATGAATCCGCATGGTTGCGTAGCACATTCCCATTTGTCATTCATTTTTTCCATCCAAAACCCAAGATAAATAAAGATCAAACCCCCTGTGTCTTCCTTTTTTTGTTTAATGCTTTTCTTATTTGAAAGGATTTCCATGTTAAGTACACCACCTTTTCCTGCTTGCATTTTGTAACTTCTCTCCAAAACTCCTCCACTGCTCTCATCAACACCATTCAGTACTATTAGGGGATCTTAACTGAACTCTTACAAGAAAGAATTCTGAAAGTTTCCCAAAACCACTGGAGCATGAAACCTTAGTTTTCATTAAAAACTTTATAAAAACAAGATTTTGTCCTTTTTTTTTTTTTTTTTTTTTTCTGTCTTTGCTATGTGTTATGACCTGGACAAGCATGGTTCTCCACAGTTTTGGGGCACTCAGTGAGCTGGCACGCATAACTCAAATACCCGGGAAGCCACAAATAGTCCAAGTCCATGCTCAGTCTGCAGAAAATAATAGAGGAAGAGACATCGTTTCAGTGTTCCAATACCATATGGCAAATAGCATTTGCTGCTGGGATGCAGCACGTTTTAACTCCAAGGAATTTGTAATTATATTCAACTAATTAACTCCATTTATTTTTTTACCAGGCTGTCCTTTCTGTTAAAAGGAAAGGAAATTCAATCTCCACCCCCTGTGATCATCGTTTTTAGTATGTGCGTAATTGTTAGGAGAGGAGAAAGGATTTTAAAGGCTACCTAATAAATATGTACACAACATATATGAAGTGAGGGGAGGAAGAAGGAAAACCAAACAAACTTCTGTTTAAAATCTCAATTTCTGACAAATATAGATTGTCCAGTTATCCCCTGTATTTTCTTTTAGGATTATCAGAGGGCTAAATACATACCTACAAAGATAGAACTTCCTCAAAGAGCCACAGTATTACTGTATAATCTGCTATTCTGCTGCTTTTGACAACAGTCAAGGTTATTCCTCTGTGTATCCATGTGTGTGTATTGATGCCAGATGCTACTCAGATGCTGTTTTTTAACTCTTGCACTGGCATGCAACACTCCTCTTCCCCAAACGATCACATCCTCTCTGTCAGAGCTCATAGAATCATAGAATCATGGAGTGGCTTTGGTTGGAAAGGGCCTCAAAGTTCATCTAGATCCAACCCCTTGCTGTGGGGAGGGCTGCCAACCACTGAATCAGGCACCATAACAGGCTGCCCAGGGTCCCATCCAACCTGGCCTTGAGCACCTCCATGGATGGGGCAATCTGGTTGATGCATCAGGTAATTCAGTTGTATTCATGGACCCGAAGTTGGCCTTCTCTTGCCATTCCAAAATATTTTATTCAAGAATTATTTATCACTGAATCTGTGGAATATTGTGCACCATCTCCTTGTATTTCCTAATAAGATAAATAAAGCAAAGGGAGAAGGACCTCCACCGAAGCAAAGCATGAACATAGACTCTATGGCCTACACAAGTCTCATATTTCTTAGATTTAGAGAGATTTTGAAGGAGGAAAAGAGCTATGCAGTTACTATGTAGGACTGAATTTCAGTCATATTGAGAATTACAAAACAGCTTCTCTGTGGAGTGCCACTGTGGTAGAGAAAGCAGAAAGCTTTCTGTCTCCTTGCCCATAGGATTTTTCTGATAGCACATCTCTATTTTTCCCACTACACAGTTAGATAATTTCCTAATTGTTTATAGCAAGGTAAGGAATGGTGTGTCAGTCCTGATACTGTGATATCTGCTTTTGCAAAATAAATATAGTCTTGTATGCCAGACTTCTTTGGCAAGTAAAAGCAAAATGACTTCTATAACATTTGTGTTTATTCATTTTTACTCCTTTTTTCCTTATTGTTACTGTTCCTCATAGATAAAATCCCATGAGACTCCTATTTTCAAAATCAGTCATTCTGAGGGAGGATGCTTCCAGTTTGGGAAGTCTCCAAAATGGACATGGCCAAAGTCAGAGACCTTCTGAACACCTCCCATCTCATCATACCTAATTAAGATACTTAGAAGTTAGACATTTGCTGATAAGATTGATAACCCAGTCTCACTTTATAATCAAGGCAGAGAAATAGGGAGCTTTGAAGGGCAATTCATCTACCTTAGTAGATAGTTCTAGGAAGAAACAATTCTCTGAAATTGTCTGCTTCTCTCAGTTGACTTTAAAAATGGAGTGACAAGCTCAGACATAAAAGTCTAACTGTTAAAGTAAGTTAGCATGATGGCACCTATGTTAGAGGTCAATAAGGCCTTTTCAGAGTGCTGGGACCTTTGCTCACTTAATAACGTTGCCTTAACAATGCCTATTTTTACTTGGTCCTTCTGTCTTCAAAAACACATTCTATAATACTGATAATTAAGGGACCAGAATGATTGAACTAAAATGATGAGATACTTGTACTGGTGGCTAGAAGAGATAGGTGTTCGAAGGGATTTTGGGAATATATCAGGAACACTAAATGCTTCTAAAATCCAGGAAATAAAGACTTCATTGACGGCCCTGAATCTGTATCCACAGTCTGACCAGTTCAGCCCAAGTGGTACAATGGCACAATGAGTGATGAGATCAGAAAACAGATCCCCTGGGAGGATCTGTGCTGGGTTACAGCACTTGGTTATACAGTTTGCAAGTCCTAAATCAGTATTTCGACAAGGTACTGTGTTGGCCCATGTGTGCAAACTTACTTCTCAGTTTGGGTGGTATGTTTTGTGCCAGTCATGATTGTGTTCAAGACTGAATAGAGTGAGGGCTATGTGATGAGGAATTGAAGATCTTGCCTTCCCTGCTTGACAGTTCTCAAATACCTGAGTCATCAAGGAAGGAAAAGCAAATCCACTGTTGTGTGGTAAAGCTGGAAATGTACAGGACTATTTTCACACCATCCAACTTCATTTTCATGTATATTAATATCAATTTTTGAGTGAATTGTAAGAGTTCCTGTACTTCAGTCTGATCACTATCTCTGCTCTGCCATGAGCTACAGAGTGCTTTGGGCAGCCACCTGTCACAGAGCCCTGCCAGGAGAGAAGTGCTCTTTGGGGGATAATGATTTCTTTTGGATAATGGACGCTGTATGTGATTTGGTATGCTTACTTAGCATGGTGGATTCTGAGAAAGGAGTCTGCACATAGCTCGCATAAACTATTTAGCTGTCTTCATTGGACTCATTAAAACCTCCACAGAGTGGTCTAAATCATAATCCCATTATGGCTGGTGGCAAAACTCCCACTGACTTCCACAGATAGATCTCTTCAATTTCACTCTCCATCACTCTCTCTCAGTCTTATTCCAGTGTACACATGAAAACAGAGTTGAAAGCAGCAGGATCTTTTCCCCCTTTTTCACCACTTGATGGGATGCACAGATGGATTTTTCTCTCCATCCCTTCCTCCCTCCAAAGTCCCAACAGAGCAGTAGGGGGAGGAGGTGGGCTGTATTTAGCCTGTCTGTTACAGCACTTAAGACGGACCAGGAGACCTGTCACAGTATGTAAGCTCAAAATTAGCTTTTCAGACCTTGTGCTGCTCTGGGACAGAGGACAGGCCTTAGTTCCCCGTAGCATCACAGGAAATAACTAGTCACAATGGTTAACTTTGGCACCTCTTGCTGGTGGTCTAAATATTGACTCTACCTTGCTCCACAGGCAGTACAGGATGCCAGTCCTATACAGCCAAAGGTTTGAATTGCTCTTTTTGGAATTTAGACACTGTAATTGGAGTTTCATTTCATATAGCAGCCAGAATAGGCAGTCAGACCACAGCCCTAAATC
Organism: Aquila spilogaster; assembly: GCA_024606505.1. Taxonomy (NCBI): domain Eukaryota; kingdom Metazoa; phylum Chordata; class Aves; order Accipitriformes; family Accipitridae; genus Aquila; species Aquila spilogaster. The sequence continues at coordinate 9,909 of JANHGO010005036.1, forward strand.
ACAGTCAGAGCTATTCATTGCTCTCAAGAGGTTACTGCATGCCATAGCAGATGGTTTGAGGTACCAGAGGAGGTACTCTGATGATACTCTCAGGGCCTCTGACAAAGCTGACCTCTCATATATATTTTATGAGTCCTTTGCATAAGAGTTTGGAACCTCAAGACTATCTCGTATGTATCTTCAGATATTTTTCAATGCGGTTTTGCCATTAGTCAGACTGAGAAGAGAAAAATGTGCCTTCAAAAATAATAGCAGCCTTGTTTCCAGCCCACATGGACAAAATTTGGCTTTCATTTAAATAAAATTGAAAATTAAAAGTTAGTGTTGAAAGAGTGAATCTAATGCATGAGAATGGTAAAGAGTCTGATTTCATCAGGTGGGGAGCTAGCAGGGCTGTGAAGGGAAGATTCTGGCCATCAGTGCTGGCCAGAATGCTGCATTTTCCATATGCTACTTCGTGATGGCTAAGATGTGCAACTAAAATTAGAGCAGAGTGTTAATCATGACTGGCCTCTGTATGGTGACAACAGCTCTGCCTGCTGTCAGTATTCTTTTTGTATCCCTTAAGATATTTGTTCCTTTATAGAGTTGTGTTACTTATGTACTATCATGCAACTTACCAGTCCTTCATGCTGGACATTTTGCATATATTTAAAAGCATTTTACCAGAAGTGAATTATTTAAAGGTGGCAGATACATGCAAATTCCTCTGTTTAAGTGTGGATGATGGGTGAATCCCTCAGTTTCAGTGTAGCTGTGATCATCCTTATAAACAATGGAATATTACATTGGAGTATGGTTCCTTTGAGTGCTTGACACAGTAGTCCTCCCAAGACAAACATTTTCAAACTGTTACCTGAGCTTTCTTAAGATACAAAATACTGAGTACAAACTATCACCAAAGATGTCAGCAGCACTTTTAGATCTGGTGGGGGGTAATCAGACCACAGTATGGGGGTGGAACTGGGTGGGCTTTAAGGTCCCTTACAAACCAAGTCATTCTGTGATTCTATGAATATATGACTCTTCTGTGATCTTACTCTGCAGATGAAAGGAACTGTTCAAGCCTGCACTGTATAGGCGGAGAGAAAGACAGATATCCACAAGTGCACAGGTTGCTCAGAAAGTAATGCCTCCTATTTATTCCCATGGAAACTACAACAGATAGAAACAGCAAAATAACACTATTTGACAAAGCAAATTCTCAGATACAAAACACCACTTTTCAACATAGTAACCACCATTAGCTATGCATTTTTGCCAACGATGACCAAGAATCTGCCTGTCATGCTCACAAAATTCTGCACCAGTAGATGTGACCCACTGTCACTGTTGCTGTCATCAGTGATGAAACACACCACACACTGTGTTCACATCCTCTGTTTGGTCTACATAAATATTCAGCAAGCGTTGATGAATGTCAGTGGGTGCCATTTTTTCCATGCGAAGGCATTTAATTCCATAACTTTGCTTCGTACACACTTCCATGTCAGACACCATTTTGTCATACTGTCCCTCTGCTGCCATCTGTCACACAGTATCAAAATGTAATGGCATACTGGTGAGAAGATTCAGCCTCTACTGCCATATCACCACCATCCACCTCTGACATTGTGGGTCAATATAATAAAAGAGGAGGCATTGCTTTTGGAGCAGCCCCCCTATAATCTCAGAAGTCTATGAATCTGAGAGAAACACATGCATTTATTTGAAGGAAGTAGATAGATATTATAAAGAAAATCAAATCCTGCTTAGCTAAAAAAAGAAACAGAATTTCCCAATTGAATTGGATTTGCTCTCAACAGTTTCACTGTTCCTCAAAGTGTTGAGCTGAATGGAAACTGATGGAAGCACAGAGAAAAGTGAATATTCAGCAAATAATTAAGACTAACTGAAGAATAGCTTTTATATCACTGATTTCTCAGGCAAACCACTACAAAGCATTATGTTGATTTTGTGTTACAGCTGCTTGAAGGAATTCTCAGTTTGAATAGAGGTTATCATTAACCTCTATTAAGTAAGACCTTGAGGTCATCTGATCATTTTGATCAGAGGAGTCTCGCCATATTCAGGCTGGATCTGATCTAGTTCGTTGTTCTGGATCCTTCTTGTGCAATATTCTCATGCTGACAATGGCCAGTGCAGGATGCTTGGAGAAAAGGGCAATTAACTCTTCAGAAAGCGGATGTGGATAACAAGTCAGTGTATGATACACTTCTCTCTGGCATCGGTAGTGTTATTCCTCTTCTATGTGTGCAGATGAGAGTGCTGTTCACATATCATGTGTACCACAATATCCTAAACAGACTTGCTTCAAAATCCGTTGACACTTTTTCTGTCATTTCATTTCTGTCATTTGCCTGTGAGCTGGGACTGTTGCAGAGGGTGGTATGTTGGATCAGAGAGTACCTGGGCACATGTTGCAGTGTGCTATCTTTGTTACAGAGATGATAAGCAGCAACACGAGGCAAGATAGAGAGGCAACTTGGGGCAGTGACATATTAAACCACATTAGCAAGGCTTGCCAGAACTCTTTAGTCCACACTTTAAGACAAACACAATGAGACACTATAAAGCATTTTGAAATATTATGTTCTTTCTGTTTTACGAGAGCAAGACAAAAGCAATCAAATCTGCAATCATTATCAAATCTACCTTTTGGGCTCAGGTCAATGGCGGAAGAGCATTCCTCCTTAACCCAGGCTTTTGTTGTGCCTCTGGGAGCCTCTCCTACTTTCTAAGCCTCTGGACCAACATCTAGATTCATTATACTTGGGAGTTTGCCATGCAGCATCCCCTTGCCTCCTGCGGACATTTGGAGCACACTGGCTCTCCAGAGTTTTAAACAGCCACATTAACATGTATCAAAGATGCACATATCAAAGTACAGTCATTATGATTAATTACTCCAGATTACCCCTCAGGGCAATTAGATCAAGAGGACTGCTGCACAAACACATTCAGGATGATTCCAATACCAGAGACAGGTCCGTCATCTTCTTGCAATCCTGGCATTTATAAACACCATAAATCAACTAGGCACATGTTAAAAGTCTTGTCAACAAAGACAGAGCCATATGAAAGCATTTCATGCTGAATCCTTTTCATAGTTGCACCCAGAATGCTCCAATTAATTACTAAGGTTTTAAACTCTCTCACTTTATATTTTTTGTTACAGGGAAGAATTATACCACAATTCCTTGAGCTGATTTTAACACTAAGGTAGTTTCCTTCTGGGAACAGCCCCAAATCATTATATATATACTCTTAGAATTTCAAAGGCTTTGCACTCAAGATTGAAAAATTTTTGTTGTATATACAGCTGAAACTCCTCTGACAATGCTGGGAAAACAACATATATGGCCTACTGAGAATCAAGTTTATGAAAAAATACAGAATAGAATGGCTGATTCCTCAGGAATGTTAGCTTAAAAATGATTGCTTATTTTAAACTGGAAAACAGCAACGCATCCTGCCATGGCCCATTTCCAGCAGCAATAAACATTTTTCCTACTAGATTTTCAACGCAGTTCTCAGGCATATATTAAAATTTGGAACTCAAAAATATCATTAATTTTCCAGTTAATGTGTTCAACCTCTCCTACATGGTGAGTACTTAACAGAAAATCCTTGGAATGAGCTACTGCGCCTTAGTCAAGACCTCAGATGACTATCCTTCACTGCTAATGTTCTTTTAATAAAAATGGACTGCAATTATTAAGATATCCAATTAGAAACAACAAACACTTTGAATTCTCTATGCTTTTATGTTTATCAGCGCTTTTGCATGCGGGAAAAGAATGTGTGGCAATCTGCCAGAACCATCCCATGTTATAAAAAGATTAACTCTTGAAAACTGACTAAATATATCCGTACCTATCATCTGTTTAACTAAAACTGCATATACACATACCAAAGCAGAAGGGTACTGTTTTTCACTTACAGACCAGAATTCTCATGTCTGTTTTCACAGAGTGGAATAGAGCTTGGCAGAATAATTCTTCACATTGTTTTGCTTTTATGTATTTCTTTAGCTGTGCAGCGTGTTTTACAAACAATGATTCATCCATAGATTAGTCCAAAAATCTAGTGACATTTTGTCCATGTAGGGGTACATACAGCATAAACCACAGAATTTGAAAGTGTATCTTGCAGCACTTTCAGCCCGTCATGGAGGCTAAAGCCAATAACTGGTGAGCATTGATGAGAAAACCTTTCTCCTTAGACCACCTGAGTGCACCTAAACCTTCTAAACGGAGCACTCAAGATCTCATGTGATAATAGTGATCTACTTTTTAAATCAAAGGTAGCAAAGAAATCTGGTTTAGGTCAGGAGGGCTGTGAACCTTTGCACGTGGAGATAATATTTCTGTCTGCATTATGGATGAAACTGATGCATCGTACAGAGATTTGGTTGGACAGAGCCAGGGTACAACATGAGGTAAAGCACTCAGATGTTCACCGTAAACAGAATATGGAATATTGCTTATGGAAATTTGAGTTGGAGAGAGTTCTGCTTCACAGAGAATCTCAGAACTTCATTATTAGCTTTTAGAAAAAAAATAGCATTTTGAAATTTGCTAGGAAAGAGAATGGAGCACCAGCTCTGGGATGGTCTGCCTGGTGGGCTTCCCCAGAGGTTATAGTAAATAGCAGCTTAATTTACTGGGAAGCTTGAGGCCTGGAAACAGATTTTCCAGCAGCTGGTATAGGGCAAGATGAGAGAGAAAACCAAAGAGGCTTCCACAACTGCCTAGCAGGCAGAGTTTCACAAGGCATCTCTGCTCAAAACCAAATGATTTCCACAAAGCAATTCAGTTCTGACGATGGAACAAATTCCAGTAGGAAAGAAATAAGGATTTTTCTGATTTACAGAATCACAGGGTCAAATGGCTGGTAGGGATCTTCATCCATATTATGCACAGTAATGGGCCCCCCAGCTATAATCTGAATGATCGTGTGCTTTTTAATCCTGAGGTACCCCTGACAAAACATGGCCTTGACGTTCTCCTCTCCTGACAGAAGCAGGATTCCTATTTATATGTTAATCGCCATTTTGTATCAATAATGACTACCAGATGTTGGTGAGAAGATTCATCAGGAAGCATACAGGGCATGTCCACAACATTTTGCTTATTATTTTGCAGCTTGCTTCTGTATTCCAAATCTGAGAAAGCTGTGGGAGGAAGCTTACTGAAAAAAAATAATAAAAAAAATCTCTCCAAAGGAAAAAAGATGTACAGACATTAAAGTGACTAAAAAATCAGATCTCAGCATTCAAAGAGAAAAAGAAATGTTTCACAGACACTTCTATTAACTATGACTGGAGATCCACTACAGTAGGTAGATGGTACTGTTGCATTACTAAGACACAGCCAACTCTGAACAGTCTAGACAAGGTCAGAGTGCAGAGCAACAAAAATAATGTTGATGGATTTGTCCAGACCTACATTTGAAAATATTTATTATCAAGAAAAAGTCCTGTAGAACTGTCCTGTAGCTATGGGAACAGGTTAAGGGAGTTGAATGGTAATGTTTTCACATAATATATATCCTAAAAATAAGAAGGTAAGAAATGGGCTCAGTAATTCTCAGCGTGTCTTCAACATTGCACAAAATTTCAACAGAAGAGGGCAGAAGTCAAATTAATGGGCTGAGAATGCCAGATTCTCAATCAGGTAGGAAGGAGGTTTATATATTCTAGAAGACCACACACAAAGCCTGCACGTATGTGTACACAAAAAAGATAACCCTAATGAATCCTGCAGACACATGGAATTTTAAGATTGCATTATGAAGCGAATGGAGAAGGCAGTTCTTACTGTTCTGAAAATATGTTAAGTAGCTTCCATAAAAGTGAAGTCTTACAGTGTCTAAAAGACTTTAATGATAGTCAAGGCTTGGAAGGTGTCGTGTTTTCAGAACTCATAGCCTTTCCCTGGGAGAAAGGACTGTTTTTAGCTCCATGATAATTGCAGGATGTCTTCCCACTCAAGAGTGAAGGCGATTATCTCCAAACACAGGAGAAGTTAACTATTCCCAGACAGATACTAAGACATTATCTTTCTTTTCCAGGCAGCTAATTAAACAGACTCAAGCTGTACCAATGTGTGTATAGAAATTTCTATGTTATTGTAACTACAAAAATTAGTGTCAGGTACCGAAAAGGTCAGGAACAAAGAATGCATTGTTGAAGGATAATGAGATAATTATTACCTTAATTTCCCAGAAACTATATTATGTTTGCATTGTAAAAACGCTCACTAGCAGATTATCTACTTCATCCATAGATTTTTATCATCTCTTGTTGTTTATCTTTCTCTCAGGCTTGCTCTATACTGCTGTCAAGTGCTTGGACCCCCCACACCTTTCACCAAATTGGAAATGCAAAGTCAGTGAGTGATATTCTGCATAAATTTCAGAACTTCTCTGTGCATTTTCAAGTTAAAGGGGACATGGAAAATCTGTTTTTTAGTGTGTTTGAATGGATTTTTACTCCTCAAAATACGCTTATTTCCTGAAATGTATTGCTAGGATTCCTTAGCACAGTACAGTAGATTCATACTCATCCTTAAAAGAACAAAGTTGAAGAATGAATAAATGTAAATCTAAAAAACTGAAGGCACCCGGTGTGGTAGCCCAAATCATTCTTCCATCATCAGAAGGAATCACTGTTTAAAGAAATAAGCCTATCAGATCAGCCTTTAAAATGACTCAGAGACAAGGGCAGATTTGACCCTGTTTTATAGTTCCTGATTGCACTTGTTTTAGAAACTATCCCTTCTGTACTGTTTGTGATTGAATACCTCATACAGTATATGCAGAAGATATTTGAAATGCTTACATTGAGGCAGCATTGCAGGAAATACCAGTGTCAACTTTTCCCGTACTATGTACAGTTATGTTCATAAAAACACTTCTACAGTACCCTTACAAAGACAGAAGAGATTATTCCATGCAATTAACATATTTCAGGACCTCTTCAACAAACCATGTGCAATCAAGTTTTAAGGGTTACATTGCCGATACGTAAGAAAATTAACTGGATTTCCAGCTTGTAAAAATCTAGCTGACGAGTTGCTGACTCAAGATAATAAAAAATAGCTTTTAGAGCAATCTGTTTCCATATTCTGAAAGTATAGCTGTTCACATTGAACCAGCTTCTCACCTTAAGTCAATGTCCATTCACTTGGATAGAAATATATAAATTTACACCAATTCCATCATGTTTCTTCTTATTACAAAAGCAATACCATCCTTTGTGTCTTGGCATCTGAAATTCCTACTGAACACATTAGAAGGATGAGTGTGACCAACTAAAACAATGGTAAGTACTGAAAATGCATTTTTGATAATAGTTGTTGCTGGAGCATTAACAACTGAATTTCTCACATCCCCCTCATGACAGTAAGTTACACAGTTCTAAGTTTCCTTGAATAAGATAATTCCATTTAGAAAAAAAATTATTTAGTTCTATATCTTGATGCATAGAAGAAGCTTCTCATTTTGTGGCTATGACAATTATACAAATGTCACAAAAACAGTTATAGATGTAATGAGTGAGCTCATTTACTTCAAATCGAGGCTCAAATTATTTGAATAAATAAGTATGTTTTCAGTGCTGCAGAAGCTGAAATTGCTACATAAGGTACAAGACAAGAAAAATAAATCCAAATGCCGTTCTCTACAGAGTGGTTTCCATGACAACCTCCAACTTTTTATTATGGGATAGGTTAGCTGCATAACTGTTAAAAAGTTACGAGGTCTAATTTTTATAGTGGAAAAGTCTCTTTACTCCTCTTATTGTAAAATTGCCGAACCATTATTGAGTATATTTTCAGCAATAAGACCATCCTTGGACAGAACCTTGACAATTTCAGCTTCAGAAAGATGTGGAATAGAAACCATTACTCAGTCTTAGCTGTAATAGGTATCATTATTCCCTCCATGACTGCATCCCAACTGCCTTAACTGTGGCCAGTAGGATTTATATCTTATTAGATCCTGCAAGAAGGGGGATATCAAAAGAGAAGGGGACCTAACAATTACACTTTGTCACAAATTGAAAATGTGATGTGGTACCCACCTGCCACCGCAGTTGTAGGGAAATATGTAGGTAAATTATTTTGAGTCATATGTAATTAAATCCAAAATTTAAAGATTTAAAGTCCCATGTAACTCTTGAAGCCTCTACATCTCTGTAAGACTAGGGAGAGACATTAGAAGGAATAATTTGAAACTGGATGTCTGGTATTAGTTCTGTGTTTATCAGAAAATAGCATATTCTCTAATGGCCATCTCTTGATGTTTCCTCCTATAGGCACTGTGAATTGCCTAAGTAAGCAAAATAGAGAAGAGGAAACTAAGTGTTCCACACTCCAGCATAGTGAGCAAACCACCAAGCTGTTGTGCTTTGAAGAGATTCAGAGGGAAAGAAAGTGTGTGGTTTGATAGTCCTAGTTCAGCAAAAATGTTTTCAATGCATCAGAATCCCCTAAAACTGGTGATGTGGTGGGAAGAGGTAGGGGCACAAAAAAGATAATCATTTTGAAAACGTAAAATGGTAATTTAGAGATGAGTAAAAAGAAAGTAACATACCGAAGTCTTTTTCCTAGTACAGTCTAGGTCACCAAGAAGGCTGGAACGGATATGTCCCCACCTCTTGTGGGTTAATTCCTCAGAGCATTGTAAAGGCAGCTAAAGTGGCTCTGTTGACATCACTTCAACTTATAGAATCAGAGAATCATTAGGGATGGAAAACACCACTACTATCATCTAGGCCATGTATCAACCTACCACCACCATTGTCCACTAACCATGTTCCTAAGTACTACATCTCCACTTTTCTTGAACTCCAGGGATGGTGACTCTATCACTTTCCTAGGCACCCTGTTCCAATGCATCACCACTTTTTCAGAGAAGTTTTTTCCTAACATCCAACCTGAACCTCCTCTGGCACAACTTGAGGTCATTCTCTCTCATCCTATTGAGATCCTATCTCATTCTCCCAGTTGTTACCTGGGAGAAGATGCCAACCCTCAACTCACCACAGACTCCTTTCTGAGAGTTGCACAGAGCCTCCTCTTCTCCACATTGAACAATCCCAGCTCCCTCAGCCACTCCTCATAAGACTTGTGCTTCAGATCCTTCACAAGTTTTGTTTTAGATAGCTGTTGCATTGCTAAGACTCAGTCTCTCCTCTGATTCTAGCTCTGTCACTCCCCTGAATCTAACTGTATGTGGAGAATATGTCAACTATTGTTTTCTCTGACACAGAGTTTATTGTTTGAAAAATAGGAACTTTTACTCAGGAATAAATAACATGGATGAAATATCCCATCAGAGTGAGAAAGAGCTCCATCACTCCTGAGCAGGAGTTAGCCTAGGGCTCCAGGCTGCCATCTAATGCAGAATAAAACATGCCTTCAGACTGCCAACCATATCCTGAACTGCATCAAAATAACTGTGGTCAACACATCAAGGGAGGTGATTTTCCACCTCTCCTCCACACTGAGGCCCCACCTGCTGTGCTGTGCTCAGTTCTGAGGCCCTCAACATAAGAAAGACGTGGAGCTGTTGGAACAGGTCCACAGGAGAGCAACAAAAATGATCAGAGATCTAGAACATCTCTCCAATGAAGAAGGGTTGAGGGAGCTGGGGTTGTTCAGCCTGGAGAAGAGAAGGCTTCAGGGAGAACTTCTTGTAGTCTTTCAAGATGTAAAAGGGTCTTATAAGACAAAGACTTTTTAGCAAGGTATGCAGTGACAGGACAAAGTGTATTGGTTTAAAACTGGAGGAGGTAAGGATTAGGTCAGCTATAAGGAATACATTTCTTTTACGGTGATGGTGTTGAGACCCTAGAAGATGTTGTTCAAAGAAGTTGTGAATGTCTCATCCCTGGAAGTGCTGAAAGTCAGGTTAAGTGGGGCTTTGGGTGAGGTAGAAAATGTCCCAGCCCATCACAGGTGGATTGGACAACACGGTATTTGAGGATCCCTTCCAACCCAAACCACTCTATGATTCTATCACTGCAAAACATTTTTGAAGCAAAGGAAATTCCAATTCTTTTCCAGTTCAAAATGAGGAAAAACATATACAAAATTAACACTTTTTTTATTTTTCATATTAATCTTGCTTTCACTTTAAGTAACTGAAGCTTTGTGATTAATTGATCAAACTGTGTATCCCATGCTGGCAAGCATTTCTTTGTCACACAGAGCTGGGATTTCTGCTTTCCTTTCTTCAAAAGGTGATACATAAAACCAGGAAACCCAGTGATCCAGTGTAAAATATCCATAGGTTTTGTTTCAAATAATCACTGCTCCACATGCATCTAAGTCAGACCTTTCAAAAAATGCTTGCCAGTCTCAAGCGCTCTTCAGCCTCTTATGTTAGTCCTCAACACTAAGTACTGTCCGAGAACACCAAGCTACCAATGGTTTAAAGAGCCCTATGGCAACAATGTGGCAATCCAATAACAAAGGAAATGACTCTTCCAAAAGATGTGGTGCCTGAAGCGTTCAGCAGCTTGCCTCTGTGAAACCATTTCTGGTTGGAGCTCCTTGCCCACAAAATCTGGCATGACACTGTGTGTGCCGGCATCGTGCCATCCTAGCAGATGGGCATAACTATAAGCAGCCAGGAGACCATATATGAACATCAAATGTGTTTTCTAAAAGTGCAGTTTATAGCCAAGAATATTTCAATCGTTTGCTGTTTTGTCAGCATAGTGGAGGAGAAAAGAAAGCCAGAGGAATCAAGGACTCAAAGCAGCCCTCAAAAAGTCACCCATTTTTTAACTGACAAAACCCACAGGAAGTCCTTGACTGCAGTTCAGAGTACTTGCAAAGATTTCCCCCCCCCCTGACTTCTTGCACTTGGGTACAGAATCTGAGTGCAGGAAGTTGGTTGGGGTTGCCACTGTAGCAAACTTTTCTGTTAGCTTCTGCTCAATTGCAGTAAGACACTCATAAAGGTCTGAGAGCCTGAACATGGAGGTGGGAGGCTCTTACCTCACCCCAGGCTGATGGAGGTAGCTGACCTTATGTGAAGGGACAGGACACTGTGCAGGGCACTGTGCAGGCTGGCACCTCCAGTTTGACCAGAAGAGGTCATGGAGGCTCCATATAGGGGCCAGCAGGGCCTCGCAGCCAGGGCTCATCCCACCACCCTCAGCCAGCCAGGAAGCAGAACAGGTTGGGAGCAGCAGGGGGCAGCCCCAGCCCACAGCATCTGGCAAGTCTAAGGAAATGTGATAGATTTGAGGCAAAGCTGGGATGTCTGCCCATGCCCTTAGGGCCCTGCTCATTCTGTGTCCTTCCTGCACCTTGACACAACTTTGAATACAACTGTTACTAGAAAAACTAAAATGAGGTTGCTTAGTTTTTGTTGTCATGAATAGAACTTTGTTAACAGAGTTTTGTGTGGAAATCAGTAGTAGCATCAATTATAATATTAATATTGGTTTAAAGTAGTTTTGTAGTCAGTTGATGTCCAGCCTGGCCTTGGTCTGTCCCCATCCCCAGGAGCCTTGCCTGGCCATCTTATGCTCTACAGTGGTCCCCCTCATCAAGCCTGATGCTGACTCCCACTGTGAGCTGGCCATGCCTTGAGCTGCCCCCATCCCCATGTAGATGGTTAGTATCTGTCTCACTCCATTAGTTACCAAGACTAGACCATTAGCTTAGGCTTAGTCTCCAAAACACTGAATTTTCAGGCCTTCAGCTAGGGGGACACCAAGTCAAGCATCTTTATCAGTAGCTCTAGTTAAGACAAAACCAACACCACAAGATCAAGGCTTTGACATGAAAACTATATTCTCTTTTGTTGATTCATATAAGACCTCTGGAATTTCCTGTATGTCCAGCTGTCTTTTTTTTTAACATCTTGTTATATTAGTAAACCACAGTTTTACAGCAAATGGTTTTTACCCCATTAGAGTTGTAACAACCCATAGCGGAGCTCTGTTTCTCTCACATGGGGAAGACCTTGATTCAAGGAGGAAAACAAACAAAATAAAAGAAACACACACACACATAAAAGTCTGGTTCAAGCATCATATTAAACCCAATAATAAATCATGCTTTCATATACTTAAGAGCTCTGCTGAGTCAGGACTTGGACATATATGATCAGTATCATTGTTCACAGGAGTATTGTAAAGATATAAAAGCTGGGCTGTAACTGAATGGCAAAAAGAAGCAAAGAGATGTGAAATAGGTGGCTATTTTCTTTCATTGACAACATGTGGCTGTTTAAGCTGGAGTATAGCAGACAAACCTCTGAGGTAGAATGTGCATTGTGCACTCATGCCTGAAATCATCATATTTTTGTTGTTTCAGGTAATATATAGCTATGCCAGACACCATTATTGTTCTTTTAATTCTGCTTTGTCCATTCCATGGCTCCTGGTATGACATGTGAATTGCACTCAGAATGCCATTACCTTGGGCAAGTGTGGAAAGAGGAAAGTTTAAAACTACCAGGCTGTTAGTATTGCCTTTCTTTGGCAATTAAAAACAGAATTTGGCTTGAACACCAATGAATATACTTGAATTTATACCAACTATTTTGTCCTCCGTACAGGAGAGATGTGGACCTGTTTGAGTGCATCCAGAGGAGGGCCACAAAAATGCTCCAAGGGGTGGAACACCACTCCTACGAGGACAGACTGAAAGAGCTGGGGCTGTGCATCCTGGAGAAGAGAAGGCTCCGGGGAGACCTGAGAGTGGCTGTTCAGTTCCTAAAGGGGAGCTACAGGAAAGAAGGGGACAGACTCTGTAGCAGGGTCTGTGGTGACAGGACAAGGGGAAATCGTTTCAAACTAAAGGAGGGGAGATTTAGACTGGAGATAAGGAAGAAGTTTTTTACGGCAAGGGTGGTGAGGCACTGGCACAGGTTGCCCAGAGAGGTAGTGGATGTCCCATCCCTGAAGACACTCAAGATCAGGCTGGGCAGGACTCTGAGCAAGCCGATCTAGCTGTAGGTGTCCCTGTCCATTGCAGAGAGGCTGGACCAGATGACCTTCATAGGTCTCTTCCAACTCAAACAATTCTATGATTATATGATTCTATGACTTCAGTACCTTACCTGCTGGAGGCCTAAAAAGAATTCAAAAATCACGTACAAGACAATCTCCATAAGTTTTTAATCATGTTTCTGTATTTTCTCTCCCTCTGAAATTTTCCATCTGTCAGTAAAGCAGATTTGTCATTAATTCAGTAAATAATATGGTCTGAATTCAATCAGTTGATAAATTTTACATTTTCTTTAGTTCTGTAAGAGTAAACCCCATACTCCCAAAGGGCGTGATTTGTTTGAAGAAATTACATTCTGCTATTTTATCACAAGTAAATTCTACTATCAATGTCAATATTGTTATTAATGATATCATTAATATCATTAAGAAGAAACACTGTAGAACCGCAGCTGATTATTTATAATGAAACCATATTGCCACTCAATAATCATTCTGTTCTGAAGGAAATAACATATTCATCAGAAATTCAAGAATCCAGACACAATCTTTTCTCATAGGATGATTAAGCTATCAGTTTCATCAAGAAATGTCTGATGATAAATATCAAATGTCTAAACCACATCCTGGGGACATTAGTTTTTGTTTTAAAAATTTGCTGAGAGTAACAAGGAAAATACTTACAGAATCGTGAAGATCATCTCCATGCCTCAAGATGCGAGCAGTTCCCAAGCCATTCCAGACACCACCTTACCTAATCACAGAATCACAGAAGTGTAGGGGTTGGAAGGGACCTCCAGAGATCATCTAGTCCAACCCCCCTGCCAAAGCAGGCTCCCTAGACCAGGTTGC